>PVIC010046867.1:0-14089 GCA_004025085.1 Thryonomys swinderianus
GTTCCGGCGCCTGCCTCGCAAGCATAAGGACCTGAGTTCGATCCCCGGTTACCACATATAATGCTGGGCGTGGTGGCTCACGCCTGTAATCCCAGCACTCGGGAGGCAGAGATGGGAGGATTGCTGAGTTCGCGGCAGCTTGCCTGGGCACCATAGTGAGCTCAGGGCCAGCCTGAACTACAAAGCAAGACCCTGTCTCAAAAAAAAAAAAAAGCAAAAAAAAGAAAAAATAATGGAAGCTCAGATGATTTCTTCCACAATGCAAAAGTATTCATATGAAGTGATTATAATATTGTAATATAATACAAAATACACAAATACAAAATGCAAAGAAAAATAAACAAAGTTACCTGAACTTAACTTTGGAAATCTTCATGGCTGATGTGAAGGACATGAGAGAAGAGGGTTATTACATAGCACAAATTTCACTATCGCTAATAGAATCTATTGGCTCATTGAGATCTTTTTTATTTTTGTTCAAACAAGGAACCCATCCAATGACCCTTGCTTTTGCCTCCTTTTGAGGATTTTGCAGAAATGTAATATTGCATGGCTGTTAAGCAGATTCATCTCTTGTACTTCTATAGCTTTATTTGGGTGGTGCTTTTCTTCAAAATTTTGCATTGAGAAGTTGGGGGTTTAGCTCTGGGCCACTGTGCCCACCTCTGAAGCACAAAGTCCTGAGTTTAATCCCCAGCACCACACCACATACACCATACACACACACACACACACACACACACACACAAAGACAAATACTTTATGGGGCCAGAGATTTAACTCAGTGGCACCAAGTCTGCCTTGCAAGTCCAAGGTCCCAAGTTTGATCTCTAGTACAAAAAGTGGGGGGACTTGGCAGTTTCCCACATTTTATATATTGTCATAATCTCATTTGAAGTGAGGGATCCCTCTACTTTTTTTCTCCTCTTCCTCTCATGATGAGATCTCCTTTATAACCTCTTGCCTGTGGGAGACCATCAGGCACAATCACACAGAGAAAAAGGAATCATTGGCTCATTTGTGATCATGTGATATTTGACACCATGTACTACTTGTATTGCAAAACTTCATTTGTTTATCAAGTTAAAATTTATTAGAAATGTTTGTCTTGTAGAACATTAGCAGAACAAGTTAATCCCAATCCAAGATAGATAGATAGATAGATATTCAGCCTAATTATCTTATGCTAAAGATAATATATTCTTATCCTACCCATCTTTTAATGGGATTTTTTGTTATTGTTAGTATTTAGATGTCTCTCCAAAGCTTCATCTGCTCATATGTGGGGCTTTGAGAAATGACTGGATCTTGAGTGTGTGATGCTGAATTAGGGTGTGTGTTGCTGGCATGAGGGTGAGTGGCACTGCCTTAACCCACTGACTGTTTTAACATAGCTCTGGATGGGGACAATAGGAAGCCTTAACCTGGGTGTGGGTGGCACCAATCAGTAGGCTTACTGCTTAGGTGGAATAGAAAAAGACAGAAAGAAGGGAGATTTCCTGCTTGCTGCTTGCTGCCTTCTGCCTGCCACACCATGTACTGTTTCTCCTTCATGATGCCTCTCTGCCATGCCACAGCTTACTGTGCACAATGTGTTACAAACTACAAGCCAAACTAAAGATTTCCTCCTTTAATTTTGAGTGTCAGGTATTTTGTCTCAGTAATGAGAAAATAACCAAGACAGCTGTTACTGCAGTAAAATAACATCCCATTCCAAGAGATACTGTCAGTGTGAACATTCCTCACTCCAGGAGCCTGTTACTAGCCTCCAATATACATAAATTTTAATGATGTTATTTCAGTATTCTTACTGCACATATCCTAAGATATTTTTCAAGCAGATATTCTGATGTATTTTCCTTGTACCTTGAAGAGTTTTGAAAGTGTGATGTTGGTTATGTGTTCAGTAAGATGTCATCTAGCATCAACCTTCCCACTAAAAATACAAAGGAACAGAAGATAAAAAAAAAACACTGTGATACCCCTTACTCTGGACATACAGTATTTAAAAGTCTAAACTATATTTAAAGTGTAACAGAACTGACTCCCCAAATGTTATAGGCTACTTGTGCTATAATCTCCCCTCAAGTGATAGTTATGTAAAGCACAATTAGAAGAGTATAATGGAAACTATCTATGTCTGCTTGTGATTTTCTATGAAAATAGCTATACTCTACCAAACTTTATAACATCTTTTTGTCTCCTTGGTGCTAGCTTTTCTCTATTTTTATTTTACTGCCTTTTTAAATCACAGCATATAATTTTGGGAAAAATCACAATGTCAAAGATTTACTCTTAAAATCAGTTGCGGTAGCATGTGCATTACTTTTAGCAATAACTAAGATAACAGTACAATTTATATTGTGCATGTAACTTCCCTAAGCATGTAATTCATATTTTAATGGGTTTTTAGAATAAATCTAGGAGCAAAGAATAAAATCTAGATATGTGATATAGATATATCCAAAGGTTGTACATTTGGATATTATTAACAATAACAACAACAAGAAGCACAAGTAGCCTATTTGGTGATTGCTAATAAGAACTTAAACAAAGGTCCCCTAATTCCAATTCCCAATTCCAATTCCAATTCCCAATTTTTTCTATGTGTAATATACTCCTGAGAGATATTCACTAATTTATTTAGGATTACCAAGTGGAAGAAATAATGAAATTCTGAATCAAGACACACATGATTAGTCACTAGCATAAAAAATTCATATTGTGGCTTGAATCTATATTAAGGAACTGTGGAAAGGAGAGTTTAAATGCTACAAAAAATAACAGAAAAAAAAAAAACTCAGTGATGTCAGGTTCACCTCGCGGCATAGCCAAGACCACCTACTATTCATACCACATGTAGGGAATGCTCACTCACAGCCATTAAGCTGTATGAATCTTGCTGATTTTTGCCAAAAAGTAACTTTTTGGACTAGGTGGTCTTTAAGGTCCTCCCAGTTTGATGGCTCCTGTTTTTTGAATGAAAGTTGGCAGGTTGTCTTAACAATTCTTTAACAGTAACAATTGAAAAAGCAATGCTCAATGATGTTTAAATTGGCTAACCTGGACCACCCTTGGTTTGATGACTATCATATTTTATGTAATGTTCTTATGTCAGGAAATTCTAATCTCTGGCTCACACTTTGAAGAGCATTTACCTCTGCTTTAAATGCCAATCTTGAATTTGATAGTTCACCTAAACAGTACCTACAGCCTTGGGTGTAGTTGGAGCTATCAATCATCTTAATTATGAACAAAAATATTAGTTTCTTCTAGACATTTTAATATTTTCATGTACCAAAAAGTAAACAAATATGACCTCATAGCAATGTCGCAATGAAAAATATACTAAATAAAACCATCAGAAGAGAAGGTCACTACTAGAATAGATATTGTGTTAATACTCTAAATGTATATCTTGGGCTGGGGATTTAACTCAAGTGGTACCACACCTATCTTGGAAGCATAAGGGCCTGAGTTTGATCTCCCCTCCAAAAAATGCATATTTATATATCTTCACAAATATTAAAAGGCATTTTATTGCTATAAAGATATTTTGTGTAAAGGGTTGCAATCAACTTTAGTCAGAATTTACTGTAAAACAATAATTCTGAATAACCTTAATTATTTATTTTGTTTTGTTTTTATCTTAATTATTTAAATATAGGTTTAATTACTCTGTATATGAAATGATAACATTCTGATAAAGTAAGATTTTGAAGACATTCAATTTTTCATTGTAAGTATATAAGCAAAAAAGAGAAAATTGTGAACAAAATATTAGCACAAATGCTTCAGAGTCAAGAAATTCCCAAAAGCAGAACAAAACCCTAAAATACTGAAGGCAGTAGAATCCAGTAAATCTCTATAATAGTAAAGAGTGATGAAATTCAGTAAAGTATGGTGAATAATGAAAAATTACATCTTCCCTTTGTGAAGTAATTCAATTTCAGTAAGGAATTAAATTCTGAAGACATGACTCTCCCAAAGGTAATCATTAGTTATTATCAAGAGTAACAAAAAGAAAAACAAAAACGGACCGGTGATATAGCTCACTGGCGCTGCCGCCTGTCTGCCAAGTGTAAATTCCTGAGTTCTGTCCCTGGTCCACAAAACAGTTTTTTTAAAAAGAATAACAAAACCAACAATAGCAGCAGCTTACTACATCTCCTGATTGCTAACCAGGACATAAACTATTATTTGATTCTTTTATATGGAAATAAAAGGCTTAACTAAGCAGACAGAAGTAAGTATGGCTAAGTGATATCATTACCTTTAAAAATGTAAGTATGATATTAGAATGCAAATTCTAATAAAAATTATAACTATAGCTTTATACAGGTTAGACATAAAATATGCATTTCAAGTAGGAGAAGTATTGCATTGAGATTCTATTACCAGCTGTGTATCTTGAGGGACTAATAGAATTTGAACAAGTACAGAACACATGAGTTTGAGGACACATGAGTTTTTAAAATGAAGGGAAAAAAATGAAACAGTACACCAAAAAACTCAAATTACAAGATAAAATGGAAGAGACAATTCAATTGATCTGGCAAAATACAGTAAAGTAAGAAACTTAGGCATAATCTTAGCAAATTATATCCAAATATTATATGAAAATAGTCTTAAGCCTAAAGGTCACAGAAGTAGATCTGAACAATAGACATTCATTCTACATTCTTCGATATGAACTCATAAATATATCCATTTTTTGTTAAATTATAAAAATTGATAAATTTAATGCAATCTCAAAAAATAAAACCAATTTATTTTGACTGGCCCAAAGTAGGGTGGGGCACTCAGAGAAGAGAGTGTCTCTGAGAGTGACTAAAATGATGGGCGTGAAGAATTCAAGCTCCTGAAACCTAAGGTGGGCACCCTAGTTAAGGAGCAAAGTCACCCAGGTCTCTGTTCAGCTCAGGTGGTACTGGAGCTCAGCAGTGAACTGATTCAGAAGGCTGAAAATCGCTGAGAGGTAGAGGCCAGGGCCCAGCAGAACAGCAGAAGCCAAGTCAGTTCTGAGAGTGGTCCACCCAAAAACAGAACTGACTTAGACCCAGAGAGCTGCTCTGAGTTCTCAGAACAACCAGGAGCAAGAGGAGTAGGGACAAGAGAGGTAACGTGGTCCTTGTAATTGCTGGGAAGGACTGCAACCAGTTGTAATCCATTTAGATTTTTAATTATAAGAACCTATTTTAAAATAATATGGAGGAGGATCAAGAAACATAACCATTGCCTTAGACTGGATTCCCAAAGGGAAAGAGTCCAGAGATTTGCTAGTTGTTGTCTCTCTGTTTGTTTTTTCTGGCTTGTTTTTGTTGGAGGGCAGATCTCACCAGTATTAGAGTGAGAGAAGCAGGAATGGTCACAAAGCTAAGCCGAGCCATGATGGCAATGTCACAGAGACCTGGGCCTTAAAGGACCCTGAAGAGCTGTTTCAAACTGAGCCAAAAGCCCAGGCTGTGTGACCCCTAATTGGCCAGTAAGCCTCAGGCAGAGCATCTCCTTACACAGGCAAAACTGAGAGGCTGAGAGGGACTTTGGTGTGAGTCATAAGTACTCAACATTCCAGGGGCCTTGGAGGAGGGTTTCATGCCTGAAGGGGATGTGGACAGTACCACACAACAGCCCTTTCATCCACACCTGCACCATAGTGGTTACAGAGCTGGGCAGACTACTTAGAGGAATCTGTTCATTTTTGCTAATAAAACTGTATAATCTATGTGTCTATACACTTCTGCGTCATCCACAAACTTTAACCTGGAACCATGGAATGAAAGTTTATGTTCCCTTAAAATTTGTCGGTTACATGGGCCAGAGATTTAGCTCAGTGGTTCCAATGCCTGCCTAGCAAGCATGAAGTCCCTGGTTCGATCCCTGGTAAACACATGCAATACCACAACCAGCAATCAGTACCACATACCACAGTGCTGGGCATGGTGGCTCACACCTGTAATACCAGCACTTGAGAGGCAGAGGCAGGGGGATTGCTGAGTTCCAGGCTTGCCTGGCCCACGTAGTGAGCTCAGGGCTGGTCTGAACTACAAAGCCAGGCCCTGTCTCAAAAAAAAAAAAAAATTATCAGTTACAATTCTGACCCCCACTGCAATGCACTAGAAGGTGGGCCTTGGGGAAGATACCAGGTCATAAGAATGAAACCTGCAGGATTAGATTAGAGCCTCACAAGAGGAAATATATATGCCTGGTCCCTCTCCTTCTTGCTCTTTCTCCTTCCCTTTGTCTCCCCTCCTACAATGTGAGAACTGAACCAGAAGATGGCCTTCTGCATGCCAGGCTGCCAACCCTCATCACCAGATCCTCTGGCACTCAGTTCTTGGCATTCCCACCTTCAGAACTGAAAAATAAATTTCTACTGTTTACACAGCGAGTCTATCATTTCCTATTACAGCAACCTAAAAAGGTTGCATATATTCACAGAGATCTACGTGTATAAACCATAATCTGCATTTTCACTAAATAACTATGTATTTATTCTCACAGAATTTCCAGGAGTGGAGGCCAGTGGGAATGACAGATCACTAGTAAGGAGACAAGAGTCAGGGATAGAAGCCAGTTTAAGAAGAGGAGATTAAAGGCCCATTTTGGACCCAATGAATTCACATGGCAATAGGGCAGCTAAAGAAGTGGGCAAAAGGCATTAAACAAGTATGGAAAACAGTCTTGAGACAATAGAATATATGGCTTCATTTTCCACTTAAAGCACATTTGGAGTACAAGGCAGAGTAGTTAACTCTTTCCTTTCAATGATATTTTGTGAACGATAAATATAGTTAAATCATCATCCAGGGTAACACTGCAGAGAAAAAGAAGATAAAATTTATGACAGGGCACAGAAGAATAATCCTCATTTTTGTCTTTATTTGAGCCTTCAGTATGAAACGCAGGGAATGCAACAAGCTACATGTGTAAGAATAACCCCAACTTCGGTGCTCCAGGATCTCCACTGACTCATGAACAGAGGGTCTTAGCTTTTTAAATATACATTGCAATTGAAACATAACAGTTGTGTGTGTTTATGGGGGACAGCGTGGCATTTCAATACATGCCCACAATATGATCAAATCAAGGCAATTGCCACACCCATCGCCTCAGGTATCCATCATTTCTTTGTGTTTAGAACACTTATAATCTCCTCTATTTTTGGTAGGATTGCTCTCCTCAAATATTTGAATAGGGTCTATGGACATACTACCCTGTATGTAGGTCTTGTCTGATCTCAGAAGCAAAATGCCCATAGGTATCATTTCAGTGATGTCTACAACTCACCAGGATTAGGCCCTTCATTACATCACTTTCTCCACAAGCGTCCCGGTATTCCCAGCTACTCAAGAGGCTGCAGCAGGAGGACCTGCAATTCAAGAGCCTCCCTGGGCAAATTTTCAATAACCTCTCTCAAAATAAAAATAAAATGTACTAGGGATATAGCTCAGGGACAGAGTGTCCTGGAGTTCAATACCTAGTACCACACATAAAAAATTACTTCCCTAGAGTCTCTAAGGGTCGGGGGATACAGTGAGAGAAGAGCAAGTACTGAATGAAGTAGCTACTCACAGCTCAGGATATCTTTGCTCCAGGATCAGGGCCTGGTCTCGGGCTTCTGCCATCTTGAAGGTGTTCACTGAGAACCACTGGCCCAGAAATGTCTGTGACTTGTTCTCCCCAGTGCACAGCAAAACTACTTTCTCTTCTCTTCCCCACTTCTCCAAAGACTGGGTCAGAGTGGAGCTGTTCTGAACGATGGATGTTTTCTTTCCCAGTGCTCATGAGCCTCCCACAGTTACATTCTTCTTCCTTGACACCCAGAGACCACTGGCAGTGGAGATGTTCTTACCACCCAGGTGGCCTCTGAGTCTCAGTCAGCTCATCTTTGTCATATGTGTCAACGAACCACTGTTCTCCTCACCATAACATTGTATAGCACTTGCTTTTTTTTCCAATTTCCATTTTCTTTCTCTTCTTTCTTTTCCCGTAACTTCCTTTGATCCTTACAGTTATACAAAGTGCCCCTTAAGCATGAACTTCAGAGTAATGGCCTCAATTTGCTACATCAAGACTGATTCCAATTGTTTTCTTGCACCAGGCAAGTTTGGCTTAAAAACAAAAAGTGAAATCTATTTTCAATAGAAAGAGAGAATGCCTGAAAGCCCAGGGGTAGCAGTTAAATCAATTGAAAATCAATAAAAAGCCCTTTAAGGGTACCGTTCTCTTTAATGACATTTTTCTTAATGTTGGATGTTCCATACCATCAGGCAATGAAGTAATAGGATTGATTTTTATAAAACTCTAGTTTAGAAACACTCAGAGAGAAGGTGGTGGGACTGAAGAGAGCAGAAAAATTGAATTTCTGTGCCCTGTGTTAGTCAGCTTTCTATCACTGTGACAAAGCGCCTAACAGAAATAGGAAAGATTTATTTCCGTTCACATTTCACAGGTTAGTCCACAGCCACCTGTCTCCGTGGGTTTCAGGCCTCTAGCCAGTCGGGTGCATCACGGGGAAAGGCTGATGGGACCAAACCGTTCACCTCATAGCAGCTGGAGAGCAGAAAGCACACACTGAAGAAGGGGCCAGGGAGAAACAGGAAGCATATGTATATAGGCAGTGGGGGGCTGTAGAGTGGGTAGGGATATGGGTTAAAGTGAGAATTGACCCGTGTCATATACTGGTCCAAATTTCCCAGTGTTGAGCATGATCGTGAGGTGTACATAAAATGTACCAATAGAGAATTCAATTCAAAAAAGAAGAGACCAGGAACAGGGATCATACCAGAACCAGGCCCCACCTTCTGAGTGTGTCCAACCTCCCAATGATGCTGTCCACTTATGAGTCCACCCATGGATTTATCTACTGATATAACCAGATTGAATACATGAGTACAAGATCGAGTTATTTTCCAAAGCCTCCATTTCTAAACATGTATGCCCTGAAGGGACATTCTAGACACAAACCACAACACCTGCCTAGCCCAACTCCAGAAAGTAACTCTCACATATATAACATAATGTTTTTCAAACATAATGTTTTTCAACTACATTTCAGTGGCTGGTACTCAACTCACAGGTCCCATAAACCCACCCAATTCCAAATGCCGCCACTAACTGTCAGCCAAAGGAACTCTCACTGTACTTCTTTCCGACCAGAGGATGATGATGATGATGATGATGATGATGATGATGATGATGATGATGATGATGATGATGATGATGATGCCTTCCCATCCTAAGCTAGCACCACACTGTGGTCACACCTACTTGGGACTTTAGACAGTAAAGTCTTCAGAACTTCAGAATTTTTAAAAAGAACTGACTTAAAGAAATATATAAAATCATTAAAAATTTCCAAAAGCAATTTTAATTCTGGAGTAGGCATGGCAAAGCATCCTCCCCAGTAAGCATCAAGCAAAGGGGAGGACAAGCCCCTCACCGTCCATCTGAGAGGCTGGGTCTCGGCCAATGCCACTAAACACAGAACCACATACCACACCTCCACAGATAGCCAAGCATTTTTACAAGCAAATTACCTTTCTGCCTCAGCTCTGGTTTCCACCTTTGCCCCCAAGACCTCTCTGACCTTCAACACCATCTCCCAGTTCACATCTTTATCATGCTGGCTTTGTGTTCTGGTTTATAACTAGCCGCTCCATCGAACCCTCACATGCTCATGGGTGGGGCTTGTAGGAGGTGACTGGACTCTGGGGATGTGACACTCTGCACATTGGTCCAATGATGGGTCTATAGCTCGGTGTGATGTCACGAAGTGAAACCTGGTCAGAGGAGGGTCACTGGGCCATGGCCTGGAAATGTGTATCTCCCTCCATTATCCCTTGATGTCTCTCTGCTTCCGCTGCAGACCATGGGCTCTTTGACTTCTGCCATGCCTTGGAGCTAGCTGACTAAGGACTGAAACCTCTCCAAACTGTGAGCCAAAATAAAACACTACTTCTTGTAGTTGTGGATGTCAGGTAATCAGTCCCAGCAATGAGAAAGTACCCAAGACACTCTGACATCTAATAACTTCTATCACTTTGTCCTAAGGCCTCCTTCATTTTTAGGAAGATGAGAGTCTTTAAGAGCCATCAAATGATGACAACAGAACAACTAAAAAATAATATATCTTCTCCTATGACTAGAAAATACCCTGTCCATAGAAATTAACTTTGCTGTTACTCTCAAAAAGCACTGTAAGAAATATTCAAAAATAAAGGATATTAAAAAATATTTGGGGGATGACCCTACTATTATACTGCTATAACATGTTCAACTTCACATGCCAGTCAGGTGAAAGGTTTTGAACTAGTGTTTGAGTTGTGAATCTCTTTTAGACAATTCTCAATTTACAAGGAAACTGCCACTATTTTTACGCACTCTTCTTTCGCACTTCCCTCACTGCTAAGGTTCCTCTCAATGAGCAAACTTTCTCAAACTCCCTCAAGCCTGGCTGCCAAGAGAGGAAAATTTCAAACACCTACAACATTCATCACAGAACTAGAAAAGAAAGATTCCAAAACACTCAAAGTAATCGAGAGACAGAGGCAGAGATGATGAGAGACAACAATATTGCAGGCATCACAAGGTGAGATTGCAAGTTACATTACAAAAACATAACAAAAACCATAACACTGGCACAAAAATAGACATGTAGACCAAAGCAAGAGAATGGAGGACACAGGAAAAAAAAAACTCATACATCTACAGCTATCTGATTTTGACATGGAGGCTGAAAGCACATATTGGAGAAAACATAGCCTGTCTAATAAATGATTCTGAGAAAACTACATATCTACCTGGAGAAGAATGAAATTAGATCCCTATCTTTTGTCCTGTATTGAAATTAAATCAAAATGCATCAAAAACATAGATATGCACACAAAAACTGAAACTGTTGGAAGACAACAGAGGGGAAACACTTAAAGCCCACAGCATAGGCAAAGACTTCATGAAGAGCAACTAAATAGCACAGGAAATAATATCAAGAGTCAATACATGGCTTTACAT
Organism: Thryonomys swinderianus; assembly: GCA_004025085.1. Classification (NCBI taxonomy): domain Eukaryota; kingdom Metazoa; phylum Chordata; class Mammalia; order Rodentia; family Thryonomyidae; genus Thryonomys; species Thryonomys swinderianus. Next base: position 11,017 of record PVIC010046867.1, read on the forward strand.
CAAATTAAAAAGTTTCTGCTTAGCAAAAAAGACAACATAACAGAGTGAAGAGACAACCTACAAACAAAGTGGGAAAAACTGTTTGCTAACTTTTATGATAAAAGGGTAGTATCTAGAATGTACAAAGAACTTTTTTAAAAATCCACAAAATACACACGACCCAGTCAAAAAATGAGCAGATATCCTAATTAGACATTTCTCAAAAGAGGAAGTATAAATGGCTAAAACTATTTAAAAGTTTCGATACCTTTGGCCATTAGAGAAACATACATGAATACTACTGTGAGACTCCATCTTGCCCATCGAAGGCTATCATCAACAGCACACAAAAACCAATTAATGCTGCCAAGGATATGATGATATAAGAGTCCTCTTACATTTGTTTGTAAGAAGGTAAACCAGTACAACCAATATATAAACTCTTGAAACGGGGCTGGGGGGTTTAGCTCCCTGTTCTGGTGCCTGCCTTGAAACTGCTGAAACTAAAAATAGAAATGTCATTTCGTCCAGCTATACCTGTTCTGGGTACATACCCAACATAATTAAAAATAAAATACATATCAATTAGTATGTGCATATTCATATTCTAATGGCACAGTTCACAGTAGCTAAGCTCTTAAAACAGCCTAGACCCCTACCAACAGATGAATGCATAAAGAAAATGTGGTGTAAGTATAAATAATGGGGCATTATTCAGTCATCAAGAAATGTAAAATGGTATCATTTGCAGGAAAATGAATGGAACATAAGACTATCAGGCTAAGTGAAATAACCTAGGCACAGAAAGTTAAACATGATGTGTTTTCTCTTATTTGAGAAATCTAAAAATGTTTAAATGATTAATATAAAGTAGAAATGCCACAAAACTAGAAGATGGCCTTTGGACATGGAGAAATGTGTCAGGGGGAATGGAAAGGAATGGAATGAAGAAGTAATAAAAATTTTCAATGATCAGAAGAGTAAATGCAAATACCAAATTCCCAAAAAAATGAAAGTTACCATTGTGTACAGCTAACTTCCACTAATTTGAGGAAAAAAGTGGGGGCAGAATTGCAAACATGTGTTGGGACTGGTGTAGAGCTCAAGGATTCAGATAGGAGAAAAGGAAAAGATTTCAGAGTTATGTTTATCAGTTAGAAATATTTATTTGGAGTTAAACAAAAAATTTTACTAGTAAAAAAAATAGTTTTGTTCTTAAAAGGAAAGCCTAAGGCAAGTGGCCTTATTTGTTCAATAAAATAGTAAATTCATAAAACATTTTGTTTTTCCTCTTTCGATTCGGTTAGTACTTTGAGATTCTCTCAAAATACACTTTGATGCAGCCACCAAGCATTCTGAATCGAGACTGAGTAGAGAGAGGCAGGTGCAGTCATTGATTTCTGATTCTTAAGGCCTTCACAATCTGGCATGAAGAGCAGTGCACTTTGGATCATTTGTTAATAATCTGATATAGTGAGTTATCATCTGAAAGTCATAGTAAAAAAAAGAGACTAGAATAGGTACAAGATTAGGTGAATTTATCTCTCAGAGCTCTTATCTTTCTGACAAGATGTATAGAGGGCAAATTCTGGTGTCATATAGTACGTAAGACATAAAGAAGAGCCAGACAGTACAGAAGAGAGCTAGTGCAGGCAGCCAGGTCACACCAGTACTACATATAACCAGAAGCATGCAGTCTTCAGATGACAGTCTTTAGAGGCTGGCTGGGGAATTAGGACAACTCTGGAGAAGACGACAGCTGAGTTGGATTTCAAGGAGTTAATAGGATGGAAATGTGAGTGGGAGCAGAGAGCCCTTAAAAGTTATGCCAAAAGGGCTGGAGATTTAGCTCAGTGGTTCCAGTGCCTGCCTCACAAGCACAAGGTCCCGAGTTCAATCCCATTAACCACATGCAATGCTGGGTATGGTGACTCATGCCCACCAGCAATCAATACCACATACCACAGTGCTGGGCGTGGTGGCTCACGCATGTCATCCCAGCACCCAGGAGGCAGAGGCAGGAGGATTGCTGAGTTCCAGGTTTGCCTGGGCTACATAGTGAGCTCAGGGCTAGCCTGAACTACAAAGAGAGACCCTGTCTCAAAAGAAAAAAAAAAGTTATGCCAAAAAGTGGATACTTTGGAATTGACACATGTACTGGAGGGGACAAAATTCAAGATGTTTGCTCAGGAAGAGATTTTAATAATCTGGAGGAGTGTGAAGATTGGAATTAATGCAGGAAGAGTTAAGCTCAGACAAGGAGGGGACTGAATCCTTGGTGTTAGCAGCCAAGGGAACATGCAGGGAAAAGAGGAGAGAAGGTCAGTGACTGACCTCGTCCATCATGACCAACCCGGCAGCACCTCAATGGGAGCTGCAAGATCAACAGGAGGAGGAAGATGTGGAGAGAGCTTCCACTTGAAAGGTTAGTTTTTAAATGTTTGCTGGGTTGTGGATAAATGAAACAGGCAGATATTAGGGAAAGTGAGCCTGAAGTTTGGGAGAAAAATAATAGAGGAGGGTCCATCTATAAACATGGCATATTTAAAGCTTAGGGAATAAAAATAAAAGAGATACCAAGGGTGAGAATGCAGAAGAGAGTAAACAAGGGAAGAAGATGCCAAACATCAAAACCTAGAAATGCCAATATCTAGAAGGGAGATTATCTTCTTTCTGCACTTATTAAACTAAACCAAATTTACTTGGAAGCAGTGTCTTGGATACTACTGTACTCTTAACAGTGTATCAGAAGACCCTTAATATCATTGAATCTGGAACAACAACAACAAAAACAAAAACATAAAAACCAGAGTGAGAGCCGGGCATGGTGGCTCACGCCTGTAATCCCAGCACTCGGGAGGCAGAGACAGGATTGCTGAGTTCGAAGCTTGCCTAGGCTACATAGTGAGCTCAGAGCCAGCCCGAACTACAAAGCGAGACCCTGTCTCAAAAAAAAAAAAAAAAAAAAAAAAAAAAAAAAAAAAAAAAAAAAAAAAAAAAAAAAAAAAAAAAAAAAAAAAAAAAAAAAAAAAAAAAAAAAAAAAAAAAAAAAAAAAAAAAAAAAAAAAAAAAAAAAAAAAAAAAAAAAAAAAAA
>PVIC010046868.1:0-14090 GCA_004025085.1 Thryonomys swinderianus
AAAAAAAAAAAAAAAAAAAAAAAAAAAAATTAGTGTACTAATTAAAAATATTAATATGACTTTGTCAACATGTTACAGGTTTTTCCAGTAAGTTTTGTTTTAATTATAGTTTCTTTTTCAGTTGGCCTCTAGAAAAATAGGGCATCAAGTTCAGAAAATAAAAAAAATGTCATCATTGATTAAATAATCCTCTTGCAGGGCAAATCTGAAGATCATTATTGTTTTCACCTGCATAGGAACTGCAACCTAATTCTCATTCCTAATCTTCGAGTCCAATATGAGCATTTGACCAACATAAGACTTTCAGTCATTCTATTTTTCTGCAAGAATTTCAGCTTCTTTAACATCTTTTGACTATCACATTCCTGATTGAATTAGCTATTTTTGCTCCTGGGTATTTTTTCTTCTTTATATTCAATGGTATATTTTTTCAGGAAACAGTATTCAGTGATCACAATATCAAAATCAAGTAATAAATTAACAAGTGATAGAATGAATGTTTTATTGTTTTTACCATGAATAATTTTGGGAGATCTTTAAGAGTGCAAAAAATCAGTTGCTAAATGAGTACAATTGTTAGCATTGACGTTTAGTTTGAATCTTAATCCTATTTAGCCTTACAAATCATTCCATTATTGTTATTGTTATAATTGTTTTATTCCAGAAAGAAGTAATAATCCTGTGATAGCTAGCAACATCCAAATTTAAATTTGAACTATTTTGCATAGAGTCTTTTTCTTCTCTTTTGCCTGGAGATTAAAATCATATAGTAATTCCAGTGTCTTACTTGGGAATATTAACAAAAGATAGATGTCCTCTTGGGATTGAAATTCCATTTATTTTACTCTGAGAAGAGCCTACCAAATAATTTAAAACAGAAAAAGGTTGGAAAGAGAGGTCAGTAGGCTTTGTGTTGTCTGAGCATAAACTAAATTGCTGAGTTTTGGCCAAAAGGGGGCAGACATTTCCATGATAAAGGGAGAGATCAGTTTGTATTCCAGAATGTAAAGGGTTAAATAAAAGAAAAAGCCATTACCTACACTAGGACTCTACTTCTACGGGGAAAACTCTTGGGTTCTAATAAAAGAGATATACCAGCACTTACTGACGGGAACAGAGTGAGCCTTTGTTAGCCCTGGACTCTCTGTCACTCACTTACAGATAACATCAAGCACCGAGACAGAGCCCAGGTGTACATAGCTGCTGCTCAGGCACTGGGGACATTAAGCTCTAATTGAATTCTTGTGGTAGAGAGTTTTAAGTAACAGATTGTCAAAGAAAAATGATCTGCTAATTATTGTGGGCGACTTGTCAGTATTTATGTAATTAATCTTAACTTTATACTTTCCATCACTCTTCTCCAAATAGCCACTTGCAGCTTTTTAATGACATGCTTGTGTGTGCTAAAGTGAAAAGCACTTTTTTTTCATCTGTGGAATATTATTCACTTAAAATTTTCATCTAAGCTGTAGTTATCACATTGAGAAAGCATCCTAATAAAATATTAGAGATGATTTATTAAAATATGACTCACTTTTCACATTTGCATTTCTAATCACTACCACTTCCACTTGTTAGTGTAGTGGACAGCAACAGCGCTATCCTGTCCTGTCACTTCAAGTCTACAGTCTATAAACAGCGTTTCCAAGGCTCATGAACACATGCAGCTTTTTCCTTCTGCCCAGAGGCACAGAAGCTTAGAGATGCTTCATCAGCTGTCTAGCTCTAAAACTTCTATGAAAATTGAACCTCCTTCTTTGCATATATGTCTTTATCTCATGAATTCCTATTAGCAATTAGATTAATTTTATATTTGTGTTAACCCATAAAAATATAGACAGATAAAAATCACAATTTGTTGTTTTGTAAGTCTAGGTATTGGTAGAAGCTTTCCTGTTTTAGATAGTTCAGTTATTAAAGAAAAAATAATGACTTCACATTTGAACACAACATATTTTGTGTAAATGTAATATTGCTAGTAATTAATGTCATTTTTTACTTAATTATCAAAATATAGCAAATAACCAAGGATTTGATTTTTTCTGATTCTTTTTAAATACTCTATAATATCAAACACTATTATTGAAAACAAGCAAATACAAATGATTAAAAAATTGCAAAGTTTTTACAGGTACTTCAAATACGTGGTTACAAAAACAAGATCTGAAAAATAAAATATAGTTAAAAATATGAATAGTTTTCCTTTCTTCCCTTGGTAGAGTACAGTATCAGTAGTCATTCATGAATCAGTTAATCAATATTTTAATTTTATCTGACTATAAATAAAATTACTAGTTAAATTTAGTACTAGGTATCTTAAACTCATTGTTTGCAGCACCAGAAAATGACATCTACTTTTTCAAACTCTAGTGTATAAATGAGAAACTGTCAATCATTTTGAAAGATGTTTCATATCTCAGTGTTTCTGTCAGAAAGACCTATTCAAGATCCATTGGAGTTATTCTGGGTAAATGACCGATGTAAATCCTTTTGGAAATTTCAAAAGTAGTTACTAAGACAAAATTTATGTGGAAATTAGGGAAATAAAAATTAAATTTGTACATGTATTGTCAAGCTCCACACCATTCAAACATAGAAAGATTATTTTTCAGTAGCTCTTTTTCTCTAAGAAGTTAAAAAAAATCATTTTTACTTTTGAGGAAAAGCTTACCACAGTAAGAATGTCTAAAAAAACATTTGTTTATTTCCTTATACTTAAGAAACATTCCAACTTTTCTTCCTTTTAGACAATTAAAGATCTTTGAAGAAATCACCTAGGTCTTTGCTTAATATTCTTTAGATCTTTTTATTTTTATTGCTTTTGAAATTTTAAAATTGCTAACTAAATTAGAAATTTATTTTCCTACCTGAACATCACTTACCACATTCTTTTATGAGAAGTAGATAGGGAAACACGAGTACAACCAAAAGTCTTCAAAAGGCTTAAATCCCTACAAAATAATTATTATAATTAATTATAATAAGAATCATAACATAGAATATTCTTTTTTCTTTTTTTCCTTCTGAGACAGGGTCTCGCTTTGTAGTTCAGGCTGGCCCTGAGTTCACTATGTAGCCCAGGCAAGCCTGGAACTCAGCAATCCTCCTAACTCTGCCTCCCAAGTGCTGGGATTACAGGCGTGAGCCACCATGTCTGGCATTATGGTATGCGGTGTTGATTGTTGGCGGGCGGGTCTCCACGCCCAGCATTATATATGGTTACCGGGGATCAAACTCAGGACCTTGCGCCGCGCCGGAACCACTGAGCTAACCCTCCGGCCCCATAGAACATTATTTTATCTTAGGAATATAAAACATATCTTCAAAAGTATAATAGCATTTAAAAGTAGGAATTTAATTTTCTGTATTAATATTTGGCATTAATGAAGATACGTATGTAGATCATGTATAACATTGTCTTTAAATCTTCATAACCTTACAACTGCATTTCCATTTTTTAATAATTTACAGTAGGCCTGCTGATGTGATTGTTCTTATGTGATTGTTCTTGTCAGTTACTACTATTCTAAGTTTCATTTCATAGATGAAGGCATCAAACCTCAAAGATACAATATAACGTGCCCCCAAAACTGATTTTCATAATGCTCTTTCCACTTGATTTCATTAGTTAATCAGGATAATTATTGAAACATATTTTCTTCCATTTAATTTCTTAACATCTCCATTTAATATAGGTAAAAGAGAGTTAAAAGAGGAAGATGTTGGCATTTATTAATGTTGAGGGTTCAGTGACATCCTTAAACATCTGTTTTGTTTCTTATGTCTGAAAGTTGTATTTTAATAACTCTTCTAATAACATTTGAAAATTTTAAAGTCAGTATGCCACAAAGTATCTGCCATCTGCAGCATATTTATTATAATTAAATCATTTATTTAGTCACATATGCCACTGTTACTCAATATGTAATGTGGTCAACACAGTTTAGGACTTTACCTTAATGTAGCCTGACATTCTGAGCATCCCAGAGTCCTCAAAACAGTATCAGCCAATTTCAATTCATTTTTTGTTAAGCTTGACCTAAAAGCTACTCAAATTGCTTTGATTGCTGCAGGAATAATTATCACACAGCTAAGATGAAAACATTTATTACATAACCTTTCTCTCATGTCAGAAGTCTGTAAATGATACAAGTGATTCCTCTGACTGGAGTTTAAAAACACTGAGATTCAGACAGGAGGTAGGCAACATTCTTCTCTGAAGTCCTGAAGTGGTACTAATTTAGTTTTGAATTCATTAATATTGTGAGAAATATTTATTTTTACATGGTTTGATTGCAAAAATCCCTGCTGTTTCGTAGTTGTCAGTGCAGAACCAATCTCAACTATTAGACACTACTTTGAATATTATCTTGTTACCTTCCCAGAATATGTCTGCTTTTATCTAACAAGCTACAGGATAGTCCTTGAGATCAAGAAAAAGACTAAACTTTCCTTGTTCTGTGATGAGGATGCGCTGTCAACTTGCTGGATTAGAGACTTGGAGAAGGAATTGGACTGGGTGCATACCAACCTCTTGCATAAATTAACACTTGAGAGTTCACCATTGAAATGACTGTTTGGTGGGTCTAGTTCAAAGAAGGAAGTCACGTGGGTGTGACTTTGTGTCATATCTCTGGGGGCTAGAGACCAGACATACATAAAGATAAACTCCCTTTATCTCCTGTATGCAACATAACCATGCTGGTGATATTGCTCATATATACAGTCAACACTTAAAGACAGGACAAGTAAAATAGGTATTAGGAGTAAAGGTATCATTTTAAAGATTTGTGTACCTGTCACAACATGTGATAGCAATTTGATGTGAAGTGTTGACTATTTACAGAAGAGACTGTGAGGAGACTCTAGATACATATTTGATTCTTCTATCACAATGGCTTATCCTTCTTCCCTCTATAGCAGAAAGTTGGAAAGGACAGTTGTAATATGTAAAAGAAGATCCACACTCTGATGGATCTTTATGACTTATTGAATGTTTAATAGGCTCCAAGATTCACTTGAAGCTCTGTTTCATTTCCCTTGCTGTATATAGTATTACTTGTTAGAGGGAAAATACTAGCAGCTCTGCAAAAGTTTTATAAATAGTATTAGGAAAAACTACAAGATATTTATTTTCTCCTATTTAGCCTACACTGAGTTGAATTTCATGCATAATAACCTCAGTGGGGAATATTACCAAAGTTACATCGAAGAAAGGGGTTATAAAAATCCTTACCTGTATGTAGAAAACTAGAGAATTAAAGAAATGTATACTTTTTGGTGATCTACACAATCTTCAGTATATTAAAAATAGAGAAAGGTCACTGAGCTCAACAAGTCACCCCCCGCTGTTTCCTTATCACTGGTTTCCTGTTCATTCTCCATACACACCTCTCTTTCTTTGTTTAATACATATTGACTTTCTGATTTCACAGGCTCTGTGATATTTTGCAGCAAGAGCGGTAACCTTGAAGATTTTCTTTCACTGCAAAACAAAGGGTCATTCCTCTGAAGGTCTTTCATATATCCTTATTTTAAAATGTTGTTGGAAGAGGAAAGAATTCTGCAGGTTGAGGTAATATAGTTTTATGTGAAAATTATTCTTTAAAATTTAAACAAAGTTTATATATATGTATATGAGCTATATATATATATGAGCTATATATATATATATAGAAGCATAGTTTATAATTTTATGTATATGCAGCTTTATAATTACCTGCATATACAAGTTATAATTCTATGTATATTCAACCTGAGACACGCACCAGATTTCATATGAATGTGTGCACATACATGTGTGTGATTACACACAGACACACACAAACACAAAATCCTGTTAAAGGCTACAACAGGTTAGAGGAAATTCAACATTAACAGATCCTATAAACTCAATTAATAAGAAAGCCTATTTACAATCAGAAGAAAATTTACCTTCCGCCTTTCTACAATCTTAGGAAACACTCTGTGGCTATTTTTTTTAATCTTTTTGGGAAACATGCTTCCTATTCATTGTGCACAACATCACTGATTCCTATCATTACTTATTTTGCTGAATTTTTTTCAAATAGGTTTGACTGCATATGAATAACCACCTTTCTCATATAGAGGACCCTGAAAAAAGTATACTGACCAAAGAGAATATTTTCTTTCAGATACATTTCTAATCCAGAATCCTTCTTCATTGGGCAAACTTTCACTTTCTGCTATTGAACCATCTAGAAGTTTTGAGCGCTGCTGTACTCTCTTATGCCTTCTGCTCTTCTTCACAAAAGCTGTTTCTGTTTCAACTTCTCCAGAAACTCAAGCTCTTGAAAACTTCTGAGAGCTGAGCTACCACACAAGTGGGCGCTCAGACATACTTAATTTATTCAGTCCAGTTTCATAGTACTTGAAAAATGGCAACAATTCCAATTATAACTGGAACACAAGAGTGCATTTTTCTTTTCCTTTTATTTCCCGAACTCCTCCATACCAGCTTAATTTGGTCTCCGATGCCATGCAACTAAGCAACTCAAAACACACAACATTTGTGACATTTTTGATAAATAACATAAACTCTTTTTCATTTACTTATCTCTAGGAGAAGGAAATGATACTTGTATACAGAAGCTAGAGGCAAACAGAATATATATATATTACTTTTCTGTGTGTATGACAGGGTCTCGCTTTGTAGTTCAGGCTGGCCCTGAGCTCACTATGTAGCCCAGGCAAACCTCAAATTCAGCAATCCTCCTGCCTCTGCCTCCTGAGTGCTGTGATTACAAGTGTGAGCCACCACACTTGGTTATACATTATTTTCAAGGAGACTTTTCATGTAGAAATTTTTGATTTTATAATTGGCAATAGTACTTGTTCTGTTTTACTCGTGAGTATCATGGTAAGGTAGCCTTTGCTCTCCTTGAAAATTAGATTTAAAATCTTTAAATTATTCCTTTGGACAGAACGTGATTAAACACAAACATGTGTACACACAGACATTCACAAACACACGTGTTCACCCACATTTATAGCTTTTTGGGGATAAAATTTAAATATAATAAAATTTACTTAATTTAAGTATATAGCAAGTTAATAGTTTTCTTATATTTAAATAACTGCTATCATTGCAATTATATGTTTTAACCACTTTAATAATATATAGATAATAAAGATATGCAAATGACAAAATGTTCAATATTTATAAAATATTATGAAGTAATGAATAGTCTAACTTCTAGGTCTTATTTGCATATAAATAATGTTTGAATTATCTTACAGAAATTAAAAATAGTATACTTACTTGCTTACTTTGAATTTTTAAACCAAAATATATCTTGAACATCATTCTATATATAGATATGTAATTATAATACTTCTAAATTCTGGCATAATGTATATACTGGTATGTGAATATAAATTTGCTTATATGAAATTATAATTATGGACATTTAGGTAGTTCATACTGCTTCGCTATCTTAATATTTCAACAGTAAACATTTTTGGTTATTTATCTTCACTCATGCTTACTTGTAAAGTATTCATAGTGTAATTCTTAATGTTGAATCATTGGACTGTACAGTACACACTCATTTTGCACCAAAATCTTATAAGATAAGGTGCTATTCATACTTATCTGTTTGCATTTCATAAACCCTTCATTTTCTGCACATATAGCTCCTAGACTTGCTTTAAGTAGGCCAAAAAATCATATCAACATTTTTTGAAAAATCCTCCAGATGCCCCCATTTATGTTATTGCATATAGTAACATCTTTAATTTTATGTGTATTATGTTTTATCTATTTATTGGTTAATTTAAACAACTGTGCATATATTAATATATGTGCCTAATAATAAAGGAGCCATTTAGTGCACTAGTTTGAAAGATCTTGAATAAATTGGTTTATTTAAACACTATATATATGCTTTTTTAGTCTCATTTGTCCTATTTTCAATTAGAAGATTAATATTACTTTCATAGGTAGCACACTTAGCTTTTCCATATTTTTCATATTTCTTCCTAATGTAACAGAACATTTATAAGGATATTGACACAGATATGATGCACATTTGTTTAAAAAACCTGCTATAAATCACTGCTTGTACTAAATACATGAAGACAGCAAAACTATTTGAAAACAATACATATCAAATTTTTTTCCAATGGATTCATTTTTAATGTTGGTGTGGTGAGAAAAATAGAACATAATTTAAGTTACTGCTTTCAAAATTGACTTGGAATAAAAAATATATACACTAGAGAGAAATATGTACATTTAACACAGAATCATTAAAATGCTCTACTTTGATTAAAATCATAATTATTTGGGAAATAATTATGTAGATCAAAAGCATGCTCACAACCCCAAAAGGAAATTTGGTTGTCAGTAAAATTTGAGTACAGGCTCTGAACCCATAAATGGTCCTTTCATTTGAACACACACATACACGTGCATGCATGCACACACACACACACACACACACACGTGTACTTATACACACGTTCTAAAGTTGCAATGAAGAGTCAACTAAGTGATACATTGTTAAGAATATACTTGAACTTGAAAAGTGAATAGTTACAAAATACTTGAAGAAAACTAATAAGAGAAAACCTGAGATGTATAAAACCATTAATACTAAAAAAAATAATGTAGCTGGGCGTGGTGGCTCACGCCTGTAATCCCAGCACTCGGGAGGCAGAGGCAGGAGGATTGCTGAGTTCGAGGCTTGCCTGGGTTACATAGTGAGCTCAGAACCAGCCTGAACTACAAAAGCGAGACCCTGTCTAAAAAAAAAAAAAATAATAATAATAATAATAATAATAATGTAGAAGAAAATGTTTAAATTTTAATTAGTAATCTCATAAATATTCTTAAATATGTTATGTTAAAAATAAACAAACCAGTTTTTGTCAGGTGTGGTGGTGCACACCTGTAATTGCAGCATTTGGGAAGCTGAAGTAGGAGTATTCCTTCAAATCCAAGGATTATTTGAGTTATGTAGTAAGTGCCTTAATATAAATAAATAAATAAATAAATAAATAAATAAATAAATAAATACATAAGTAAATAAAATGAATAAACCTGTTTTTGTGTAAAAGGATTAATATGAGCACATTAAAATTGTGATTGCAAAAATTAAAAACTGTAAGGGCCGGAGAGTTGGCTCAGTGGTTCCGGTGCCTGCCTCGCAAGCGCAAGGTCCTGAGTTCGATTCCCAGTAACCACATACAATGCTGGGCATGGAACTCACGCACACCAGCAATCAATACCACATACCACAGTGCCAGTTGTGGTGGCTCATGCCTGTAATCCCAGCACTCAGGAGGCAGAGGCAGGAGGATTGCTGAGTTCGAGGCTTGCCTGGGCTACATAGTGAGCTCAGACCCAGCCTGAGCTACAAAGCGAGACCCTGTCTCAAAAGAAAATAAATAAATAAATAAAAACTGTAAAATAAAGTAAATTAAGATATGGATGGTGATTGGTGGACTACTCAATACTTAAGTTGAATCAACTATTTGGAAAACAGAGCTAAGCATAAATTTCAGAGTAATCATAATATTAAAACAAAAAGTTGCAAGTTGAGAGATACAATTTTTAAAAGATGTAAATGATTTAATACAATTTCCTGGAAAAAGTAATTTTTAAAAGTTTTAAGAAATCTCCCCAAAAGTTAAGTAAAACAATTCTTTGAACTATAAGTTTAAGTGAGTTTGAGTGAGAAAGGCCCAATGACAACAGGATTTCAGAATCTAAGCACATAGATAAGTCTTTATCCTCTCGCCAAGTCACATCACTATAGTAGTGATTAGAATTAGTTTGACCTCCTAAAATCTTAAGTCATACGGCCAGGGGTGTAGCTCAAGTGGTATTGTGTCTACCTTGGAAGCACAAGGGCCAGATTCGATCCCTGGTTCCAACAACAACAACAACAAAATCTTGAGTCCTAGAGAATTTATTGAGATAATTGAGTGACATCTTCATGGTCCAGAGAAAGATTTTAAAAATTCACATCTAAAATTCTGTACCTAGTAAACCAGGAAGGAATTGTTTGCTTATAAATAAAAGGAAGACAAGCTAAGATCAGTTTACATACACAAAGTTTTATTATAGTAAATATGTGTCAGGAAGTTCCTCCTTCTTCATCTTGGTGGTTTGCTGCATTTCCCACGAGCAGCATAAATATGGCTTAATCTCTGCTGATTCTTCCAGAACATGGCACTCTGGACAGTTTTGTGACAAACCATGCAAAGTCCATCCACATTCATTTTCTTGCTTCTGGTGAGGCTCGGAGTTCACTTTATTGTCACTACTGAGGTGCAAACTTTCTTACCTTCAGAGCTAGTGATTGGCATGCGTTGTCTAGTCTCTCTACTTTACAATCAGCCCATGAAAGTAGACATGTGGGAAGCTGATGCTGTATGGATCTTGCTTATGCTGTATAAGGAATAAACTCCTCAAACTCATTTACAGTCATTAGCATTTTCCTAATGAAATATATCAGAGTTCAGCAAGCCAATCTAGGGACAATGATGGTGTTAAGCATAAACTGCTGGTCCACTTAGAAGTACTCAGAAGCTTAACATCTTCATTGTGTCCAGGGGACATAGCCTCATTTTCTTCTTCTGTTTTTAGTGTTCATTCTTCTCATACTGTTAGCTGTCCCCATTCTCGCTGCCTCGTGCTCACAGGTATTTCTTCCTGCTTTTAGCTACTTTTCCCAATTATGGGCAATAGAGTACAAAAGTCTGAAAGGGCAGATAGAGTACATAAGATGAGGCTTTTAATTCACATTTTTTTTCCAGAAAACAAAAGTTTCTCTCTTTTTTCACCCATAGTTCTCTTAGCTAACAGAATTTCATTTAGGTTCACCAGACACAGTTATGTTTTTAGGCCACCCATAGTTGTCAGAAAGCTGAGAATTGAGTAGTGGAACTGAATTTCACTCTCTGGAGGGTTTTTATTAGAAGCTAGCAAGGAAAACTAGAGCTGGCAAAGGGTGTTAAGTAAGGCAGTTGTACACTTTGTCGCGGCAAACAAATCCAGTTTAAGGACAAATAAAGACAATCTCAAGCTCATAAAGACACACACACACCTTATAACATTTAACTTTCGCAACTATTTTGCAATAAATATTATTGAAATTTGTGATTTCATGAAGTATTTTAAATTAATGGAACAAAAAGTCATCTAAAATTTTAACAGAAATGAAAGCTATTTGAAACTGTCTTAATACACTTATGTCAGAAAAAGAGTTTAGTGGTATCTTGGTATCCAGAATTAAGTTCAAAGCTATCAAAAACCAAGCTAGGTCACTAGTATAGCTATTAAGCTGTCAAAATATATTATTTAAACTTGAATCAAAATAGTTACCTAAGAACAATGTCGTGAATCTTGTATTCAGCTTTTTAGTTTGTTTCATCAGCATGTAAAGAAAAAGCAGTAAACTTCTGGTTAATAATATAAATATAATTTAAGAAAATAAATTTGGATAGTATGAAAAACAGTAGTTCCAAAGAGGAATGAGGATTATACAGAGTCTTGGTGAGCACTGTTGATAATCAATGGATTTTATGTGTATGTAACCAGATCAAATAACAAAATTTGCATAAACACAAAAAATTGGGAGGTTAATAGGAAAGGAGTAATGAAAGGTAGGAAAAACTCTATAATTCATTTATTTCTTATGTTGGAGATCAGTAAATGTCATCTAACTGTGAGAGGATGGAGATAATAATGTCTTTCTCCATATTTTCCATATTACTAAAGCAATGTTGATGAACTAAAATCTAAATAACTGGTAAGTAGAAAGGCATATTTTTTTTTTTTTTTGACAGGGTCTCGCTTTGCAGTTCAGGATGGCACTGAGATCATTATGTAGCCCAGGCAAGCCTCGAATTTAGCAATCCTCCTGTCTCTGCCTCCCGAGTGCTGGGATTACAGGCATGAGCCACCACGCCCGGCACTGTGGTATGCGGTATGGATTGTTGGTGGGCTTGAGTCTCTACGCCCAGTATTGTATGTGGTTACCGGGGATCAAACTCAGGACCTTGCGCTGGCGAGGCAGGTGCCGGAACCACTGAGCTTATTCTTAAATAATACAGTTTATTAAATCTAAAGAAGATAAAAAACAAAAGTGTAGTTATTTTTTATAATCTCAGGAAAAATTCTGCATATTAAAGTATAATTACATTCAATACTGCAAATTAGAATGTTTTTTTAAAGTTATATCCTATATATAAATAATTAAAGAGAAACATTTATTCATATATTATCATTCTGAGTGGAAAATATAGGTGACATAAAATGATTTAAATATATTAAAGTTCTTTACATAAAAGTCTGAATCACTGTTTCTCTTGGTATTTTTAATGTGCTTGTTTTTATTCAGAAGGATGTTGTTCCCTGAGCAATGCAATAGTGACAGATGAATTCTGCTTCACATCTTCTATGCTTTTTTATGATATGGACACAAATTCCACAAGATCTTTTGCAGGTGCTCCATTCACCCTCGTGGAATGTGTGTGTGGAATGTATTTCTAGAAGAAGCAGAACACACGCGATTCACTCAGATGGCTCTCAGGTAGTTTGTTGCTGAAAATGTAGACCCTTCAGTCACGTTCTCACGCCAAGGCCACCAGGGCACTTGCTCATGTGCAGGCAATGATGTATTTGTTTTTCAGTGCTGTCTGCTTGACAGAAATTATAGGATGCCATCAATCCCAGATGTGTCTTGATTTCAAAAGATGTGCAAATATGGAAAACAAATGAGCAACTTCTAAAGGATGAAATGCAATATTTGACCTATGCGGGAGCTTTTCTGCTCCCGAGTGACACGGTGATCAAACAGGGACCTCGCCGGTGTTTAATGTCGAAGGAAGTCACTGCATTCTGCTCTTCACGACACACACAAGTCAGCTGCCATCATTTCCAAGGAGGAGTAATTCTTTGTTTTGTTCTCTCAGAGTGTCTGTAGCGTAAACTGTAATTTTCATTCTAACAGCTGCAATTTGTATCATTAGGAAGAGAATGCTAAGATTTAGACCTGGAAGGTCCCATAAAAACCCATGTGTTCACAGATGGGTTTTTGGAATGTGATTGAACCCCGAGACACTGTCTGAGTTTGCTGTTAGGAGGAAGCACCTGGTGAGAAGAGCCAGCGATTGTGACACTGGAGAGGAGATCTGCCTTCCTGGCTCCTCGCTCGTCTCTCTGCTTCCGGATCGTGAGGAGAGCAGCTTCCTCCCCCGCAGGCCATCCCCGCATCCAGCACGCTGCCGCTTGACCAGCGACTGAATATGTGAGCCAAAACAAATCTCTCTTCCTTTAACTGATGCTCTTTGGTGTTTAGTCCCTGTGATGAGACAGTAACTAAGAGAGGGAGAATGTAATAACTGATTTTAAGGGAATACAAAATAAGAAAGTTGGAGAGTGGATATGCTAAACCACTCAGACAAAGCACTTACACAAATATGGTGACTGCAATAGTATATATCCTTGCACACTGGACCATTCACCAAGCCGTACAATCTACCTACAAGGCTAGAGATCTAATTAATAGAAATACAATTTTAAAACTTTTTAACTTAAAGTGTGTCATACATATTAAAATAAAAAATAAGTTGAATTTCAATAATGGAATTTAAGCTCAATGTTAACAAAATACATTATTTCAATATGTAGTCACCTCGAAAATAACATAGCATTTTATATATCTTCGCTATTAATTCTTCAAACTGCGCTCTGTGCCTCGTTCTGGCACCTTGGATTGGGGTAGTGTTGGCTAGACACATACGACGGGGTGCTCACACACCACACAGCACGGGCCTAGACTGGGAATGCTGGTGTGCTGCGCCGCCGACTGTTCGTCTTCTCAACTGGTTTTGTCTCCACCTGCCACGCTGATCTGTCCGACTACAGCAAAAGAGTTGTGTGTAAGAGCCCTGAAATGAGGGGCACTGACTTCCCCGGAGCCCTGGTCACCACATCCTGGGTACTTAGGGACTGAAGTGCAATGCCAGCTCCAACGCAAGTCAGAGGCCCCTGGCTGAGAAGGCAGACAAGAAACCTCAAGATGCAGTCACTGTCTGTAAAGAACGGGTCATTGTTG
>PVIC010046869.1:0-14080 GCA_004025085.1 Thryonomys swinderianus
GGGAGCGAGGGCCAGACCCATCTGCCCCCCCACTGTATCTGTCTTCAAGCTGCTGTCTGCCCTGCAGCCCAGACATCTGCCTCGGGTAACCCCCACCCTCACCCCAACCTGCAGAGACCCACGGAACAGATTTGCTCCTTCTAAAGCCAGGAGGCCTGACAGGACTGTCCAGCTGCTAAGAACTGCGAGCCATCCAAGAGCAAAGGGGCCCTAAGGAGGGAGGTGAGGGGCGGGACATGCCTGGGATTCTGGGCAAGAAAAAGCAGCACGGAATTAACCCCAGGGGCCGGGCACTGTGCTTGCCATCCTGGAGCCCCTCTTGCCCCCTCACCTCCCTGGGCCCAACCTCCCCACGTGGAGGCCAAGCTGCCCAGTCCCTCTGGAGTCAGCAGTGCGACGAGCGTGAAGTGTGGCTTCAGTCTCCCCAGAATGTAAGGACAACTGGCCAGACATCTCCCCACAGCAGGTCTCCTGAGGCTGGGTGCCCTGGGCTGGGCCAGTGTAGGTCTGGTAACAGCCAACAGTGGTTCACACCCCACAACCCGCCCTCATAGGGAGGCTCAGGCAGGGAAGGGAGCTCTTGGGCCAGGCAATGTTAGATGAACTTTCAAAAAAAAAAAAATCAAACAGTATTTATTCATCCATTGACCCTTTCCACACATTTTATTGGGGGCTCAAGATATGCCAGGACCCGTGAGGGCAAGAGGGAATGTTTATTTGATTGACTTTTTGAGACAGGATCTTATTATGTAGGTCAGGCTGGCCTTGACCTCACTATGGAGCCCAACTCACTGCAATGCTCCTGCCTCAGCCTCCAAAGTGTTGGGATTACAGGCTTGAGATACCACACCTGGTTGGTACTGGGGAATTTGACACTAACCAGCCAGTTTGCAAAGGTACCCAAACCTTAGGGGTTCCAGTCCTGACTGGAGAGCAAACCAAGACCACTGAGACCTAAACATCAAACAAGAGATCCTAATAGGCAAAGGCCAATTTTACCATTAACCAGGCTCAGGGGAAGGTGGAGGGCGGGGCATAGACCTGGCTCACTGGGAGGGCTGAATAAACACATATCCTGTCCATACAAATCATCCCAGTCAGGAATCCCTCCCTCCCCGTCTCTGCTGGTGAGGTCTTCTCGCAGACCCAGCTCACTTCTGCCCCTTCCAGCCCTTTCTATGTGCTCAGCTGAATAAAGCACCAGCAGAGGTTGGACCGTCAGCTTCGAGGCCAGAGGCCAGCAGACCTCCGCGGAGATTCTGCTCTCCGGCCGCCTGGCCCGGTGGTTCAGGGAGAGCCCTAGAAGTCTCTAAACCTCAGTTTTCTTCTGCATCAAACTACCAGCTGGTTGAGGATTAAGCAAGATAATGTGCCTCAAGAGCCCAGCTTAGGAGAGGGCACATACCAGCAGGTCTCCAGAGGTGAGCGTGCAATGTGAAGGCCGCTGATCCTGACAATGGCGGTGTTGAAACTCACTGCTGACTCCTCACTGCTCACCACGTCAGGCCCCACACCAGAGTGGTGCAAGCTCCCCCCTCGGCCACCTTTGGGCTGTGAGGTCTGAGGGCAAACACAACGCACCATGGTGGGGCTGTGAGTGCAGCTCAGGATGTGCGCGTGTGAGACGGAGAGAAAGAGAGAGCATGCACAGGGTGCAACCCCAGCACCAAAACAAACAGAATGCCTCAGCAGGGCGCACACAGTGTCTACTCAGAAGGCACGCAGCACAATTTCTACACAGAGCGTGGGATCCCAGGACACAGGGGGTGCTGAGCTGAGCCAGGGACAAGCCCAACATGGGAGGAGGCAGAGTCGCAGGACTCTGGGAGGCGCCCCAGTGCCCCGGCCTAGGAGCCAAGCTGTGCAATGCACCAGTGCCACCGACTCCAGGCTTGGCCTTGGTCCATCACACTGCCCCCAAGCTGTGGGGTGACAGCAGGCACTGCTGATGGGGTTCCTCCGGGACTGAAAGTGATTCCACAAGTGAAACTTTGCTGAGGAGCCTGGAGGAGCAATTTCCTAAAGGGATTACTTTGCTGTTAACTCTCCTCTTGTCATTGCTATTGTGGAAGGCTGTAGCTGAAGACGAGGCTGGATGAGGACACCTGTGGCCACTCTGACCGGCGGCTATGGCCCGGCAAGGTCCACACCACTCACTGGGGAGTGCACAGGAGAGAGGATGGGCGCCGCAGGCGTGGGGACACCACAGTCAGGAGGCTGCTTCTGCAGGCCATGCCAGGTGGCTGCACCAGAGCCAGCCTCGCGGTGTCCAGGAGCCACGTGGGCCTGCAGTGCCCTGGGCACCACACCTCCTGCAAGGAGCCTGAAACAGAACTAAAGGCACCAGCAGACACGTTACCAAGGCTGTTTGCCATGGCAACATCAGGGAACGACTCGTGGGCCGGCATTGCAACAGCACAGGGCCTGCTTTCTCATCTCTGCACTCTGCCTCTGCCACATGACAGTGCTGTGCCAGCAATCACGGGAAGACACGGCCACGGAGCTGTCAGAGCGTCCATCTTAGCTAGCAGAGCTCACCGGCTACACTCCCAGACGGTGGGCGCAGACAGTCCAGCCTGCTCCACGGAGCCACCCTAGCCAAGCAGTCACTCTGGTCCCACCCCCACCACCCCCCACCCCCGGTGGGCACCTGACAGCACTTCCTCATCCACTCCCAGTCCTCTCACCTCGAGGTAGCACAGTGAGCAATGTGGTCCCCGGCACCCCAACTCCCTGCAAGCTCAGCTGACACCTGTGTCGTGTTATTTTACACCCTCATCACCATCATCCTCATTGTACGTCCAGTGTGTGTCAGGCGGAGCTGCGGCCCTGGTGCCTCTATGGTCCTCCGAAGGGCTCCAAGTGAGCAGACTGTCAGGATCCCCAACTGTGTATACGAAGCACACGGAGGATCCCGGGGCTAAGATGCTTCCAGAAGGTCACACAGCTAGTTTGGCCCTATGGCCTTGATTTAAAACTTAGGCAACTAGATTCCAGAGCCCAGTGTTCTTAACCACTTCCTCATATTTCCTTTGGTTTCCTAAAAGTCACTCTTGTTAACCCTTGCTAAGGGGAGACAGGACTTCAGTTCCTACAGAAGTACAGGGGGAAGGAAATAAAACACAGAGCTCAGGTCAAATACAGACAGTAGGATTTGCACTCTACCTGTCTCTTTTTTTATATTAAAGGCTCTTTCTTTCGCTATTACCCTCGCGCATGTGTGTGTGTGTGTGTGGGCACGCGCGCACGTGTGTGCAATGAACAGAGTTTCTCACTGAGCTACATCCCTAGCCTTTTTTTTAAAAATAGGGTCTTGCTAAGTCCCTACATTGCCAAGGCTGGGGTCAAACTTGCAGTTCTCCTGCCTCAGCCTCCCAGCGTGCTGGGATCAGAAACGTGCCACCATATCCTAACAGCTGCTATTGATCGACCACCTCTAGACACTTTACAGACATTGCCTCAGATAGCATTCAGGCAAACCCTTCATGTATATGCTATCAAAGGCTCAGATGAAAACACTAAGGCACAAAGAAATCTCCTGCCAAGGTCACAAGGTTTACCCTGAAAGCCCAACCATAGTTCTCAAAGCCCTCTCAGCCCCTTCAACAATTATAGCAAATGTGTGTTTTCTTACCTAAAATACCAGCAGTCACTACAGACCTTTGGGGATAATTAATCAATACTTTACCCTACACTTATAAAAGGTCTCTCTGGTCTCCTACTCCGCAGTGGGAGGCAACTCATTCTCCATCCTGAGGAAAGAGCAGGGTGGGCACCCAGGAATTCAGCAGCCACACTAAGCCTGCAGACCCAGCACCCAGCCCAGCGGTGTGACCTCAGGCCAAGCACCTCCTCTGTGAGCTCCAGGTCCTGGGCTGCTGACCTCACCCACCCTCCCAGGCTAGCTCTCTGATTGTGTGGCCCTGGGCATCTATCTAATGATGACCTGCAATCACTACAAGGGAATGAGAGAAGGGGTTGGGAGGCAGGATTTGGGGTTCAGGCATGAGAGCAACCTGACCGGCCCAGTGTGGCCCCTACCCCTCAGCCCACCAGCCACTCAAAGCCCAGCTACGTCAGGCGATGGTTCTGTCAGAAACCTGCCCACCCTGACCCTCCCTCAGAGCTGAGACATCCTCAGTCCTCAGCTGGGCAAGAGTTGGCCCGAGTCAGCGGCCTACCCACCACACCTCTGGATGGTCCACTGTCAGCTCCCCAAGGTCCCTTCCAAACGCAGCAGGACAGAGAGCTGCTCAGGGCCAAGGTTCAAATCCCAGGTCAGCCATTCATTAACCATAAAACCTGGAAACACACTCCAAGTGGGCAGAGGACGCAGGACAGTTGGCTTGCAACGCTTTCCAGAGAGGACAGGTTTTTGAGCAGTGCTTAACAGTTGGGTAGCTATGAAGACATTAAAATGACGAGAAGGGTGATGGCCAGAGGACATCACTGTCCCCTTCACAGCATTATCAGCTCATCCTTCTCGGACTTGCAGACTAAGGACAAGAACTGAGAAATGCTAAGTGCCCTGGAGAGGTTCACAGCATGGCACATTCATTCAGCTTAGTGAGGAGTTGAATTCATTCAACTAAGTGTCCACTGTGTTCAGCAACTTGTCTATTCACTGTGGGAAAGTGGTGAATGGAACAGACAACAGTCTTCGCCTTCGTGGAGGCGAGCACACCAGAGCGATTTGTCAGGGCAGCTCAGTCACCATGAGGAGGCCCGCATTGCCCACCTCAGCACACGCAGGCAGAGTGGTCTTGCTTCACTCCACACACTCCACTCCCTCCATCAATGTTCATCTGTTCTTCCCAACAGCCTCACGTGGAAGCACTCCAATCATGACCTTCCCACATGCAGGAGTGGATGCTCAGAGGGGTACAGAGCCCGGGGATCGCATGGCTGGCAAATCACAGAAGCAGACTCAAAACCAGTCTGTGATGCCATGGGAGCTGGCCGCAGGGCACATGGTCACGGAGGTGAGCGTCAGCAGCAGCATGAGCCAGGCCCAGGAGGAAACTTCACACACCCTGGGGCGGTGCAGAGGAAAACGCCATTGTTACCCAGTTTTGTATATGAAGCAACAAGGGTCAGAGAGGTTGGGGCACTTACTCAAGGTCACACCACTAGTAAGTGTTAGAGGCCTGATGCTAAACCCAGGAAAAGACAACTCAAGATAAAGTCAGGGGCCTAAATCTCCAACTGAAAGGAGCTGAAGGCCCTTGAATGTTAAGGTTTCAAGTTTGGGCACTAATTTTTTTTTCTTTTTTGTTTTTTTTGAGACAATGTCTCACTGTGTAGTTCAGGTGGGCCTTGAACTCATGGCAATCCTCTTGCCTCAGCCTCCTAAGTGTTGCAATTACAGGTGTGTGCCACCACGCTTGGCCTGGCCTTAATTTAAAAGTGTAAGATGCTGGGCCGGAGGATTAGCTCAGTGGTTCCGGTGCCTGCCTCACAAGCACAAGGTCCTGAGTTCGATCCCTGGAAACCACATATAATGCTGGGCATGGAGACTCACGCCCACCAGCCATCAATACCATATACCACAGTGCCGGGTGTGGTGGCTCATGCCTGTCATCCCAGCATTTGGGAGGCAGAGACAGGCGGATTGCTGAGTTCCAGGCTTGCCTGGGCTACATAGTGAGCTCAAGGCCAGCCTGAACTACAAAGCGAGACCCTGTCTCAAAAAAAAAAAAAAAGTGTAAGATGCTGAGCTATCAAGCCTTGAAGACTCATCAAAGAAACTTTAGTGCTCATTACTGAGAGAAGAAACCAATCTCAAAAGGCTACATACTACAGGATTCTAACTCTGACATTCTGGAAAAGGCAAATCTGTGGGGACAGTAAAAATATCAGCAGTTGCCAGGAATAAGGGGAAAGAACACAAAGTCCAGAGAATCTTCAGAGCAGGAAACTCCCTGCATATGGTGCTGCAATGGCAGGTACACATCCTCACACACTTGTCCAAGCCCACAGGACACACAACGCTGCATGTGCCCAGCTGTAAACCATGGGTCCTGGGTGGCAGCGGTGTAAGAACCCGCACAACTACCATCAACAAACGGACTCGGTGGAGGAGGCTGTGTGTGCTGGGAGCATGGTATGCAGAAAATCTCTGTGCCTTCCCCTCGATTTGGCTATAAAGTGAAAGCTGGTCTAAAAAAAGGCTAGTCACATCTGACCTACACTGTCAGAGGACCGATCCACCAACAGACCAACCACAAACGGCAGAAAGCTAAGTCTGGTGCAGCAAAAACGTATTTGGCAGTAACACAGGAATCCAGCTGTGGTGGGGACAAGGGCCTAGACTAGGAGGCGGGGAAAGAGCACAAAGGTCAATCTGATCCACAGGGCTCTGCGTCGGTGGTGTCTGTGGGCTGGATAGGAGGCGCTCTGCCACCTCAGGGGAAGTCACACAGAAACTGACACACACACACTCCCAGGCAACTTCTTTTGGGTCCATTCACTCCCACAAACTAAGAATTACGCTTCTCCTTTTTTACATTAAGAAAATTTGCAGGTATGATAGCTCTACGCCTCTTCAGTGCTTCAAAGAGAAGTCTAAAAGGCAGAGAAGAGAAGTCTCATAGGCAGCTGGTCAGTGCTTATTATATAGATGTTATACCAATTCATTCCAACTCTGAGAATGAGGACCTATTGTCCTCATGTCACAGATTAAGAAACTGAGGCTGGGAGAGGCAGAAGGATGTGGGTTCTGTTTCCTTCTCTCTGTATAGTGTGCCTTCATCTTGTCAAAGTGTTGGCTGGAAAAATAATCAAGATCAAAAGCAGGAATCAGCCCCTGTCCTTGACATGGGACCATCACCCAGTAACCCGGCCCTCCGCTCACTCAAAGGCAGTGTAAGGTAGTTTCAGCAAATCCGAGTCCTCTGAAACTGAGATCTGTAAAACCTGAAAACAGTGCAGACACTGCACAGAATCTTTGTGAGGATGAAATACAGCAGGGAAGCAGAAGGCTCAGCAGTGCGCAATAACCATCGAGGATGCTCAACAAATGCTGCTGACGACGATGGTGAAGGACAAGGCAACTGTTAACCCGGCTGATGTTCTTGCTGTGACCTCAGTCCCACGCCTGAGGCCCCATCTGCTAGGCTGCTTCTGACTCAGGCCGCTACTCCGCTATTATTTCAGAAGGGGAAGGAACGGAGTGACTCACATCAAGGCACAGAGGAGCTTCTGGCGGCCCGCACCAGCTGGAGAGGCCCCAGGTGAAGGGAAACATGAGCCCCAGCCCAGCTGCTTGGCCTCGGCCTTTCCTAGGTCCCATGGGCCTTTCGTGTGATCATTAGCACAGCCAGGGCCAGAGAACCCGGAGCCCAGGGCTCTGGGGAGCTCAGGTGAAGAATAATGCCACTTGGTGCCACACAAGTGAAGGGTGGGCGAATGCACCCAGCAAGGCAAACATTCAATCTGCTCCTGCATCTGGCTAGACTGGACCTGGGGAGCAGTTGGCCCTGCCTTCAAAAGCTGCGGAAGCAGCAATATTCCTGCCCAGCAAGGGGGACCCTGAGATTTCGAGTCATTTTCTCAACTCTCCATGCATCCAGGGCCCCTCCTGGGTACTCAGTTACAGCTTTAGAACAACGAGGTGATAGGATACCAACTGCAAAATGTGCCAATTCAGAGACCCAGCACTGCATAGGACAAGCCCAAGTGGCTCATGATTTTATGAGGAAAAATTCCTCATCATAGGAACTCAAAGAAATGCATATTAAAGCAGTAAAGCTCACAGAATTTATTGATGAACAGACTGGTAAAAATACAAATACCAAGAGTTATCTGGGTGTGGGAAGGAGGCAATCCCACATGCTCCTGGTGAGTGTGTAAATTAGTACACTCTTTCTAGAAGGCAGTCCTGAAGTGTGCTTATCAAACGCCTGCGTAGTTCCTTTGAAGGAGTCATCCCCTTCTAGGAACTTAAGTGAAGGAAAGAAGACATACGCACAAAGATATTCGTTTTACACAGCTTACAATATAAAAACAATTTTTTTAAAACAAACAACTGAGCAACAGTAACAATGGATTAAAAACATTTTGGTTCAATACTCTATGAAACACTATGTAATCATTAAGACATTAAGTAGAATATTTATTAATGTGGAAAGATGTTCACAGCTTTTTTTTTGGAAAAAAATTTACAGAACAGTACAATTGCGGCTTACAAATTACATGCAGATTATACATTAAAGTAACTCTGTTTTAAAAAGACAAGTGATTGTGCAAACAGGGAAGTCTAGAAATACTTAAAACTAACAGTGGTTATCTCCAGGTAGTATTACATACTTCTAATTCCTTTTCAAATGCTCAATCATACTTTTAACAGCTCTACTATTGTTAACTAAAGCACTGGACTGGGTGACTTATAAAGTTCCTGCTGTCTCTGACAGTGCAGATGTCTCTGATGACCCAAGAGATTTCACACAGCCCCCATTAGCATAGGGTTCCTGTGTGGCCTTTAGAGCCTCCACGTTTACCCACAGCTGCAGCCCTGTGCAGACCTCTCTCCACACTTGCTGCCCAGCTGTCCTCCCTGCCAGACCAGAGCCTCTGCTTGCCAGGGCCCAGCTGTACCCTTGGTCTGCAACCCTTGCGCCTAGCTAAGAGCTGAACAAAAGGAACATGGCTCCAGATGTGGACAGGTGTCATGCGGGCACAAAGAAACAGAAGGCAAAACTCTGGCTTCTAGGATCTCACTGGACACAGGACTCACACACAAAGAGCTTGGCTGTATAACGAGCAACAACCAGGAGAGAGAGTGGGGAGAGAACACGCCAGGCAGGACAGGCGGACTCAAGCACCCCAGGCAAGTGCAGCCTGAGCATAGCTGAACCAGGCCACAGCCCTCTGGAATGTGCGCCCCAAACCTTTGAGAAACTGTCTACTAAATTTCTGGATTTTTTTTTTTTTTTTTTGGTAGTACTGGGGATCAAACTCAGGCCCTTGTGCCTCCAAGGTAGGTGCGGTACCACTTGAGCTAAATCCCCAGCCCTCTAAATTTCTGTACTTTGGCCCCAGTGGGTAAAAGTGATGGAAACAGAAGTTCTCCCTCTGATTTAATCCTGGATTAGCCATGAAAGACAACAAAAATCTTTGGTCAGGACACCTGACTGCCATTTTACCCACTTTCCCCAGCCCTCCCAATGGGGGAGCTGGAGGAGGGGAGGGTCCGGAAGGGGTGTGGGAAAGGGAGAGGAGGCCACAGGGACAGCGGGTCAGGCCACATGCAAAGACTCTCACCCCAACAGGCCCCTGGCTTCTCCCTTGCAGGCTCCACAGCCCCATTGCACAGATGGAGGAAGAGGTGCAGGAGGTACATGGCTGGCTCCGGGGTCACCCAGCCAGAGAGTGGGTAAGGTGACTCCACTCAGGCCTTCTGACTCCAAGTCCAGTGCTATTTCGAGGTAACACACAGGACCTGGAGTCAGGAGCCCTGGGTGGCTCTGTCACCCGCCGGCTGAGCGGTCCTGCAGCAGCCTCTTTCCCCAGCTATAAAATGAGGTCGTGGATGGCCCGCCCAGTCCTTTTCCGGCTGGGCTCTCTGAGCCTTCTAGGGGTGGCTGCAAAGCTGTCCCATCCATTTCACTTCCCAAGTTGGGCCGGCAAAGATCACCAGAGAAGCCTCGGCCCGTCACGTGATTAAAAAAAAAAAAAAGCAAACGTCCCAGATTAACTTTCACTATGCTGCTTCTGCTGACACCAGGTTACCCAGTTTTGCAGATTCCATGGGTGAAAGACCCTGCCGAGCAGGCTGGCTGCTGGCTAGCCAAGCGCTGAAGAAGGAGTTAAAAGCCAGGCTCAGAGCAGAGCGGGCGGTGCCGCGGTGGCCCCGACGAGTCTCGGGCTGGCTCAGGCCTCCCTCGCGTGTCTCCCTCCGTGAGCCGGTCTGGAGCGAGCCCAGGCAGCGTGAGGCCCGCGGCGGCATCTTGACTCCAAGACACGCAGAGCTCCTGAGCCAGGCCGCCGGCCGGAGGCGCCAGGCCGAGCCCGCCTCCAGCGCAGACACCGGCGCGGGGCGTGTGACGAGCCGGCGACGGCGACGGGAGCTGCACCGCAGTTTCGTCAGAGGTAAAGGTGCGCGCCCGGCGCGCGCGGCGTGTGCACACGGACACGCACCCGCGCGCGCAGCCCGCGCGTCCCGCATCCACCGCGGCCTCGGGGCGCGCGACACGCGCCGCTGGCCCCCGCGAGCCCGCCGAGCGCCCCGCCACAGGCCGCATGGCCCCGCGGCGTCCCAGAGCGCCGGCCGGACCCGCTTCGCCCGCGCGCGGCGGCTTCCTCTCGGCGCCACACCGCCACGCCGCGCGATCCAGCCGCCAGCCCGAAGTCGCCACCCGAGTCCGCCGAGAGCCGAACGTCTCTGCAGCGGCGCCTCTCCAAGTCGCGTTTCACCGCCAGGAGTCAGCTTGCGAGCCTCTCCCCGCCCACCCGGTCCCATGACAGCTGCTGCCGCCCAAAGACTGGCGGATTATAACGAGAAGCAAAGTTTCCCTCTCTCCCCTCCCACCTTCGGCCCCTCCGCCTCCCCCTCCCTTCCTGTGTTATGCAAAGCGGGCGGGCGCAGGCGCTCCCCTCCAGGTACCAAACCAGCCCCCGCGAGCCGCGCCAGGTTCTGTCTCGCGGCCCCTCGCCGCACCCCAGAGTCCCTCCAGCGAGGTCCCCCTCCGGGCTTCTGTCCCATCTCGAGCCTCCTAGTCACCAGGAGCCCGGAGCCCGCAGAAAAAAACCCAACTCTGGAGCCAAACTTTACGCTTGCAACAGGCATGGGGTGGGGGAAATGGGGAAAGGGTTTGGGGGCGCACACACCTTGGGTAATCATTGCTGGTAACTGCAAGTCCCCGCAGCACTCGTCTCCGGGTCTCAGGCCACCAGCCTCCGCGTCCTCCCCCACCTCGGCACACAGAGCACCTCTGCTGTCACGCGCGTGTCGCCGGTGGGGCTCCCAGGCTCAGCCACAGCCCGGGACGCCGCCTCGCCTTCCCTTCCCCCTGCATCATGGAGCGCGCGCCGGGGCCGCGCGACGCAGGGGGACCGAGGCGCCCCCAGACAGCGCTCCCGCCCCCATCTTGCCCCGCTTTTGCCCCGGGAGGGGCTCGGTCGGGTAGCGAAACCAGGAAGGCGCTATCTCCGCTCGTAGGTCCACGTGCCCCGCAGACCCCAAGCCTCAGAGGGCAACTGACAGGAAACTCCGCGCTGCGGGAGCGGGTGGGCGCAGTGGGCGCCGAGAGCAGCGCTTGGGCGGCCAGAGGCTAGAGAACCAGGCGACTTCGGGGGTGAGGGCAGGCGCCTGCTAGGGCCACAAGTCCACGTGAAGTACGGTAGCAAGTGCCTGGCGAGGAGGACGCGCCCACGGCCCCAGGCGTCAGCCCGAGGGTCTCCCGCACCGCGTCGCGGCTCAGCCTCCCCCAGGAAACGCCGGACCCCCAGCTTGCCCGCAGGGGTGGCGGGCTCCAGTGGCCCAGAGGAAACCCTTCCCAGCCGCTATGCGTCCCCAGGGCTCCAACACAGGCCGGGGACCTCCAGCTCCCTCCGCCTTGTACGGAGCGCATCGCCAGGCGCAGGGAAGGGGGCTCTGCAGCCTGGAACCCCTCATCTCCCCAGCGCGCCCATCGTCGCGTCCCGGCCTCGGCGGCTGCGGCTGCAACCCCGGGAGCTCAGCGCCCTCGTCCCAGGCCTGCGGCCCCGGCCGGCCGTACCTGCGTGTCAGCGAGATAGTTGAGGAAGAAAGAGGAGAGCTCTTCATCCAGCAGAGCGCCGCAGTCGTTCCCCGCCATCTTCCAGCCGCGGCTGCAGCGTGCGGCGGAGTCAGCGCCGAGCCGGCCGGGGGGAGGGAGCGCGCGAGGGCGGAGGAGGGAGGAGGCGGCAAGGCCGGCAGGAGGCGGAGGGCGGAGCTCGGCCCCCGGCTGCCGCAGGGCCGCTGGCTGCGGGGGCGGGGCTCGCGAACTGGGGGTCGCACCCCCACTTTCGGCTCAGTTTAGAGCTCCACGATGGGGTCCCGCAGCCGCCAGCAAGGAGGAAGGTCCCCCCAGGCAGGTGGCGGTGCCCCAGCCGGCAGCCTGAAGCCTGCGCAGCACTGCGGGCAGCCCCCCTTGCTGCTCCTACAGGAGCGAATCACGTTAGCGCTGGGCAGGCCCTGCCAAACAACCTGCTCCCGCAAAGCTGGGGAAACTGAGGCAGGGGGGCTCGTTTGAAGCCATATGCACTCTCAGTAGCAGAAAGAGAAAACTCCAGCTGCCTGAGATCTCTACCCCACACTTCAAGGCCCAAGAGAGAGAATATCACAGGCCAAAGGTGGAGAAATCGAGGAAGGCTCCTCGAAGGAAGTGGCATTTTATTTTTTTCTTTGAAGGTTATGTTGCGCGTTGTTCAAAGAGTGAATTCTGTTATATCGGAAGCGTCGCTCTCTCCAAGTTGTCCCAATATCCTCCTCAGAAAAAGCAAAGCAGAATTCTTCCACTTTTCTTATACATCCCCCTTCTTGAATTAATGCCCACTGGCCTCCTCAAGATCTGGGGTGAACACTCCGGAGAGGCCTCAGCCACTCACCCGGGAACGGAATCTTTGGGGGCCCCTTCCCCACTAGCCTTGGGCCATCAGCCACTCTTCTCCTCATGTCCCACCAGAATGGACTCACCTGGTTCTGCCCACGTTGGCTTTAGAAACGGGTCTGCTGCCTTTCTACCTTGATGTCCACGAGGATTTGAGTCTCCCTTCCTAGACTAAGACCCAAGGAAGCAGGTCCTACCTGCCCTTGGTTTTGTTGTTTCTTGATGGTTTTTCAGTACTAGGATTGAACTCAGGGCCTTTGCACTGAGCTATAGCCTGAGTCCTTTGTTAACTTTAAATTTTTATTTTTATTTTTTACTTTGGTGCTACCAGGGATCCAACTCTGGCCCTTGTGCTTCCAAGGTAGGTGCAGTACCACTTGAGCTAAATCCCCAGCCCCTTAACTTTAAAATTTTGAGTCCCACTCTTGCTAAAGTGCCCAGGCAGGGCTCAAATTTGCAACCCTCCTGCTTTGGCCTCCCAGGGTAGCAGGATGACAGGTGGGTACCCCCACACCCAGCTCCTACATCTGCTTTTGTATGTGCTGTACCTCCGGTTCACAGCAGATGTGTAGTGAACAATGTGCTAACTGGAACACTGGAGGGTTTTGACTACTGAACCACCATGCAGCGCGTGCGCATGCACTCAGGGCAAGTGTCCGAGGCCGAGCCAGAGCTTGGCCCTTGGACTGCAGCCTCGAACTTGCATGATTGTGCCCTGCTGTGTGCCAAGCAGGAGATGAGGGCACCACTGAAATGTAAGCATGGCGGCGGGAAGCTTTAGTCCGTTTTATAGGGCATGCCTGCCTCGTGCCCTCCTCCCGCCCTGCACACCAAAGATGCCTCGCCCTGCCTGGCTAGCAAGGAGGCCCCTTTTCCAGCCGCAGAAGGAAGCAAGTCCCCAACACACCTGCTCAGACTTGAACAGCAGAGCAAAGCTTCCTCCTCCTCCTGTCTGAGGTTCCCAGAACCGCAGGGTGTGATTTCACTCTTTGGGCTGAAGGCCAGCACGCTTTTAAGGAACAATGCATGCCAGCAGAGAGCCTACCTCTACCCTCAGAGCATGAGGCTGGCAGTCAGGAGCCCTGGGTTCTGGTCCAGTCCCTGCCACTTGTTGTTCCAGGGCTGGCTTAGCACTGGAGTTGTGCTATGTGGTCATTTAGTCTTAGTCTCTGGTTTCCTCATCTATACAAATAGAGATCACAAAATTACTTCATGGGAATGATATGATGACGAAGAGGTCATGTATGTAAAGTGCTTGGCAGAGTGTCCGACCTCAGTGGGGGAAGCTAAGCCACCTAGTCCTTTTTCCATCTGTAAAAACAGGGATCAAATGAATTTCCTTAAATGCACTGGAGAGCACAGACAGGCTGCTGCTCACTTTGGACTCTAGTACATTCTGATGTGAGTCCTGCTATCAACTAGCAACAGGCTACTATTTTGCTTAAAAGCAAAAAGGTCATTGGCTTATTAATCTGAGTCTTGGTTTCTTCATCTCTAAAATGGTGATCTCA
>PVIC010046870.1:0-14077 GCA_004025085.1 Thryonomys swinderianus
TACCTAGACCAGCAAAAGAAAGAGGCCACCTTTAACTGATGATTTGGAAAAGCAACTAGAGCTTGTGAAGGGGCTGAGCAGGAGACTCATAGGCCATTCACTGGAAATGAGATGACAAGTTCTGTCTGTTGCCACATGGTTCTTGCAGAGCAACCTAACCGTGGCCATATGAAACCTAAGCATTTCCCAGACAAGTCTGGCAGCTAAAGAGCGAGAGTCCTGCTCCCAGAGCCACAGCTTCAAAGTTGCTTCTCATAGATTTATTTTGTAACCATTTATTCATATATTTATTCAGTCATATGTGTTTGTTTTCAACCAACATTCACTGGGCACTTGTCCTACATACTCCAAGCACTACTTAAGATGCTGTAAAAACATGAATGGCAGATGATTGTAAATCTGCTTTCCTATGAACTTTGACTGCAGAAGCAGACATGTATACAGATGATTGTTCCATAGTGTTCAGGTGCTAACTATAGGGTATTATTGAAACCTACAGGAGAGATACATCGTTTACACTGGGACTGGCTGCGGGTTGAGGGAGAGATTCCAGCCAAACTTGACACTGAAGTGATGTCAAAGCATAAGTATGTGTTAGCTTTGGTGAGAGTTGTGTAAAGTTATTTCTGTAAGTTTTAGGATGACCTCTCCCTACGTAAAAGAATGTGATGAAATTAAAATTCATTTGAGGAACCCCATGAAGAGACAATACATGTACTTCAGAGAAAACATCGAGTCTAGAGTACCTGGCAGAGTGTATGTATCAAGATTCTGGGAGGAAAGGGGAGATTATGAAGGTCACACCTTCATTCTTTTTCTTGGGCAGAAGGATTGATTTCTAATGACGTCAGGAATTACATGGAAACTTTTTAAAAATAATGATTTCTGTGTTCTCTCCTCCATGAGTTGGGGTGCAGAGACTCTGGAAGGAGGTCTAGGAATATGAGTTCATAATAAGCCAGCCAGGTAGGTTTAGGGTGTCTCTCCACTTGATTTTTATTCCCATCAATAAACCCAACCTCATTTTGAATTAGAGATGTTCAGCTACTAAAATCTTTCCAACTATCCTCAGTTTCCAAAAGCACTGAAGGGAATATGCAGCTTCTGTGTGAAGTGAGAGTCCATGCACTCCACTGATGTTTTCATCATGAGCTACATAAGAGGCAGAATTCATGTACCGTGACAATGAGCTGACTGTCTCACAAGAACAAGCTTGCATCTCGCCAGCTACATTGAGTCTTTTAAAACTTTGTACTGAGGCTCTATCACTGAACACAAGGCTTTCTTCAAAATGAATGGGCCAAGGGAAATATTTCAGTGGCAAGTGGGGCCCAGAATCAGAAATGACATTATTAGGTGAAGGCCAGGATGAGGACAGAAGTTTTACAATTTCAATTTGGTCTCAAAGTTTCAAGGTAAGACTTGCTTCTGTGTTTGAACACTTAGACCTCTGATGTGTACCTTACAATGGGAAGGAAGCCTGCACCGTGGCTGCGAACTGCTGGGTCTTTTTTTTTTCTTTTTTATGTCTCTGAAACTGAAGTCTAATGATGGATGGGGTGTGCTCATCTCTGGAGAATGCTGTTCAATTAGGAGGAGATGATAACCTTTGAAAGAGAAAGATGAAATGCTGATGAGCCAACACAGGAATTAACATTTAAAAACTGCTTCTGTACGGGCTCAAAGAGTCAGTAACAACAACAGTAATTATCGTTGTGATTTCAGAAAGCTATTAGTTTCGGCTGGGTGTGGAAAGTCAAACCCAAGAATAAACTTCCTGTGCTTGACTGACATGTGGAAACCAATTCTTTTTTTTAATACTTATCATTGCCTTAGGTTTATAGAAATCTGCAAGCAAGTACCAAGAAGACATGATTTCTTTTTATATAAAGGGAAAAATCACAACCAATATGGGATAATTAACTATTGAAACTTATTCTCCCTGACTCCTTAGATGCAGCAAAATATATTTGAAAGTGACTTGAAAAAGAAGGAAAACCAATGATACATATTTTAGCACTACATATTATTTAATGTATCTTCAAAATAAATCAAATACTGTTTACTGAGAATATTATTCTATACAACTGAAAATGATATGAAGTTAATAAAGGCCAATAAGATAGATATGATCCCTGCCTTCCTGAGACTTTCGCTTCATTGTTCTCAAATCCCTTCACATCTCCCTTCTTCATTATTGCCTCGTCAGTTTTATCAGTCTCATGGCCTCATATGTCAGTATTGACCCTTAAAATCAAATAAAAACTATTGGCTCCCAAATTACTGCTGGTCTAGACATGTCCCTTGAATATCAGGTTTATACATCTGGTTCCCAACTGACAATTTCAACAGGAAACTTTATTTGGTACCTTAAATGAATTGTTCAAATTGGAACTGCTGTTTCCCCCTGATCACCTGTGACTCTGGGAATCTCTGCTTAGTCTTCTCTTCGTTTCACAAAATGAAAACTTCGTTCTTCTAGCAAATGTTGATAATTTTTCAACATGTGTAATTTCTGTGTCTCATCTGTCTATGTATCATCTATCTCATGTATTTATTTATTTTTAATTGCTTTTATTGGTATATTTTATATACTCATCATGATCACACTCAACATTGAGAATTTGTACCAGTATATATATGCAGTTTACAACAACCTTTACTAATGGTATCCCTGAAACATATTTCTAATCCTATGACCTCTAAACATAATCTTTGTTAATTTATACACCCTGTACTAATCTGACAGGTTTTCTTTTCAGGAATGGCATGATCATTCCCAACTAGAAACTGAGCTTCCAGTTCTGACCTTCACCCCTACGTTTCACTTGGTAGTCAGAAAAAAACTTTTATGTGTTAATACTCATGAAGTATTAGTACAATGTAAAGGAGCGATGTTGACACTCTTTTGCTTAAAAATGCTATATTAATTTTTCATCTCACCCTAAGTAAAAGTTGAAGTACTGAGAACGAACCCCAAGGTGCTAACAGGGTTTTTCTATACAACTCCTGTCTCTCATCTCTCCTCCTGCTCTTTCAATTCCAAGTCTCCTCCCCCCTTCACTTTGTATTTATCTTCACTTTCCGTTATATTTTCTTCTATACAGATTCCTGTATAATCCCTTCTTTTATTTAACTCTCTCTTTCAATTTTATTTTACCACAGTGACCTTCCCGACCAAGCCAGCAAAAATAGTACATTAATCTTCCTTATCCTGTTTTAAATCTTTGTTCTTGGGGTTGTTTTAATATGATTATGTATCATTCCAGTTGATTCTCATTACCCAAGGACTCAACAGTAGTGAATTTGCCGGAGTCTGCCAGATAAAACAGCGGGGTCGCGAAGTTGAGGTGTGGAGATTAAGAAAAGAAAGAAGACAGAATAATGAGACCGGGAGGGCCTCTCAGTCAGTATTGAGGAGGACACCTGGTTTATTCATAGGGCTATATTATACAGATTTCAGGGACATCTGTAATGTCAGAAGCAGCTAACAACTGTCTATAGTCACAGTTAGAGACTGCAAAAAGAGAACTGCAGAATAAGCATGATAAAAAACAGTAGTGATTTAACTTTCACACCCTGCCTACAACTAGTTCTTTCTTTCAAAAATGTAACTTCCCTATCGTCTACTTTCTGAAGGCCACTTTCTTTTGCTATTCCCAGTCTATTAAATTATTAGAACGAGCAGTCTGGAGACAAGAATAACTTTACCCTCAGAGCATCACAATAGAGTTTGTTGATCAACTTAATCACTAAGGAAAGAAAAGCAAATTCTTAATTGAGGAGAAAATGGAGAGCAACCTTGGGCCAGAAGTTTACATCTGACCTTCACTGCTAAGGCATTAGGAGGCAGCAACCCTTTCTGAGGTTGCAGCTTTTCTCAGGAGCTGGGCAGCACTGTTTAAAATGCAGATCTCTTAACTTAAGTTAGGGCAGCACCCAGTGCAGATCTCCAGGCCCAACAGTGAAGACCCTCAGACCGCTCTCTACATGAATTCTCCTATTTACTAATTATACTTGTAAGTCAAGAATCAACAGTGCAGAATTTTCACAGATAAGGATGGGCCCTGGTAATCCGAGTAGACCAGAACTCTCCTTCCTGCTGACATCTAACTAAGTGACCGACTTCCCATGTCAGGTAGCACATGGCAGACAAATGTCCTGTTTGAATTCAGACTAGTAGCATATTTTTTAAAATTTTATGCTCTTTGCTGGTGATTTTACTGTTAAAAAGAACCCACAAGCAGTGGACTTTGGTGCTAGCACCCCTGTTTATAAGAAAGTTGTAAGATACCTTCCATATAAAGTTCAGGTATTTATCAAGTTTTTGCCAAGCACAAGTTAAAATGTGATTGGCCATGAGCACCATGCTAATAAAGCAGTAATATACATCAAATAGGGTGGCTTTAGAAAGAAACATTCTTGAAAACAAGTTATTTATTGATTACTTGATGAAAATGTTGTGGTCAGAGGCTTGTAGAGCCTAATCTATATTCACCCCAGGAAGAGTTGTTCATTATTTGCTAATTCAATATTTATGGTGAGTTTCCAGAACAAAATGATTGCAGATAATGAGACTTGGCTGTATCTGTTTTCCTGTTTCTTTATCCCTTCCCTCTCATTGAACATACTGTAAATATATGAGAACAGGGACTTTGTGTTCCTTCCTGTGTGTTCAATATTTGGAAAAGTGTCTGGCACATAATGGGTGCTCAATAAATATTTAAAGAGGCAATGACAAGAAGTGGGATAATCCATTGTGAGAAAAATGCAATAAGTTAGTATTCTGAAAGAAATCCAATAAACAAGTCAACAAACCACACATATTTATTGTGATATACTGTAGTTTCTAAGGGGATTAAGCAGCTAAGACAGGGAGAAGCTGATAGGCAGGGCTGATATTGTTTTAGCTGAGACCTAAGGAGAAGAATAAGCCGTTTTTGTGAAGCACTGTGGAAATAGAATGCTGGGTAAAGAAAATAAGCAAAGCCTCCCGGTAAAATGAATGGCAAGAGGGACTACAATTAAATGTGATCAGTGTGAACAATGGGGAGATTAGTGACAGTAAGGAGAGATAGAGTGGAAAATAGGCCCATTCTACACCCAGAAAACATTTTGCATTTTAGACATCCTAAGAGAACTAGGAAAGTAGTGATATTTTAAGCAACATGAACTGATCCATCCATTTGGTTATCATTACAAGGAAAAGAAAATGAAATGTGAGATCAGTTAATTAACTAATGGAGCTAGTTTTTAGTTAACATGGATGCTGTTCTAAAACCCATGCAGGTTCCAGTGAGGCTTCTGGTTGAAACCTTACAAGTGAATTTGGAGAACCAATATAGCAGCTCCAGGTAATTAAAACAGCCTTGACCAGATAACTTTTTGTTTAGCAAAGACCTCTCAGCAGGAAGTATGCTGATCTAAAGGACACTCAGAGAAAAACTAGGAAGAGAGGAAATGCTTGTAGTCAGAAGAGTCTATCAGACCCTGATGTGAAAATCAGAGGATATAAGTATTGCAGTCCAGTTTAGTCAATATTATGAGGGATCATATATTTTAAAGTCTCTGTTCAGTACTTAACATGCACTGAGTAATTGGTAGCAATTATTATTAAAGATTTTCATAAGTAGTTTAATGAGCCAGTCATTTTAAGGTTATGTACATGGAAAAAGAGAAACAATTTTCCTGCCTTAGATTTCTCTAATGTTCAAACAGAAGTGAAATTGTTGTATTTGAGAAAACTCCTTAACATTAGGAATTTTGAGTAAGTCCCAAACCTGAAAGTGAGTTCTAACTTTTACCTTCCATTTAGGTCAGTCTGATGGGAAAGAACAGATGCAGAATCCATGCTCCAAGTGTACTGTGGTCAACTACTAATGTCTATCTTAGTGGAAGGCAATGGTTCTGTGTGAAAAGCTGGTCATGCCTCAGGCACGCTGTCCTGAGACAGTGCCCACTGATAGGATAACATACTGTGCTGAAATATGCACAGAATTTGCATCAGACACAGCTGGCTTCACACTGTCACGTCATCATTTTTTTTTTTTTAAGAGGTTGTGGTTTGAAAAGTTTCCCACTGTCTCCTTTCCAGGCTTAAAATGAAGATCAAATAAGATAATGGATATAAACATAAAGCTTGAACTTGCTGCATCAGTTCTCTTTAAATTCCTGTCTTCCCCATATGTCTAGAGAAAGGCATCTTGTACCAGGCCCCCGCAGCCATTCTCCAGCATGACATGCTCTTAGCGGATCGTCCCTAGAGCTCACGGCATGGCTCTGCTGCCAACTCTTCCTGGAGCACTTTTGCTGCTTCCCTGTATTGGCTCATCCAGCCCCTGCCTGGTGTGTTTATTACCACTGAGCACAGTTCACTTTCATTGTTCAGACATGTCCTCAGATCCTGCCTCCTCTTTCTGTCAAAGCCAGACACCTTCATGTTCTTCTAAAAGTTCTATCAGGGGATCTTCAGTTTTGGTCGACAGATAAGAATTTCAAAAATATAAAATATAAAGGGTCTGGCTCATTGTCCCTCCGTGACATATCTATAGTTTAAATGTATGTGTATATATGTGTCTATGAGACAAGCAAAGATCTCATTAGCCAGTGTAAATATGTTAGCTGCTATCAAAGAAATCACACATATAACATACAATATCATGTTGATTTAATTGTTTATGATTAAGTAGGATATTGCTATACTTTTTGTATACCATGTAATGACTCAGTGCTCACTGATTTAGACACGTGACTGCACCCTTCATAAATGCTAGAGGTGATTTTCAAAGAGATGGGCAAGTTTGAGAGTCTGTGTACTAATTAGTAAGCAGCTATCATGAAACCTAAAAGGTAAATATTGTGAAAATTCCAGAGATTGTCTTTGCCTGTAAAGTGATCAATAGCTTTGATGGATGAAGAAGCATTTGAAATTTGCTTTAAGAAAATGGAAGGATCTAAATACATAAAGCAGAAATGGAAGGGCTTTACAGTACAGAGGAAACATGTCCAAATATAACTAGTGCTTATATAAAGACTGTGATAAGGAACTCAATAAGACAAGGTTTAAAGACAGGCAAGAATACTGCATGGTGGTGTCTGTGATTGATTTAAAAAACAACAGGTGGAAACTAATTTTGAGGAGGAAACAGTGCTAACAGAACAGTGTTTAATTAGGAAGAAGAATCTGGGATGAATATATAAGTTATGGTGGAACTGGGCAATAATAAGAAATATCACTTAAAGAGTGTTTATTAGTAAAGAACCAAAATGGAGGCTGTGGAAGGTGCATCATGAGTTACGCTGAGAGGGGCCTCTGAGAGGATTCCGAATCACACACACCTGCAGCAACAGTCTAAACCTATACTGGCATATTAAAGTAAGTCCTGCAGTTACTGTGGATGAACATTGTACTTGACCCTGGGACAACCTCATTTGAAATGCATTGCTGTTACAAATGAAAAAAATATATTTATATATGCGCATATATATATGTGTTTTACACACACAAACACACACAAGCACACATATGAACACCTTGTTGACATTTAAGACTTTTATTTTGGTTGAATTGTGAATAAAAGACATCCGATTCTGAGGAAGTATATTAAATTTACGTTACAGAGACGGGGTGAAAAAATCATCAGTCACCTGTGTAGAAACTGCACGCCTAGAAAATGTTCTCTCAGTTGCATTTTATCACATTTTTTTGTTCAGTTTTTAGGGCATGATTTATCAGCCTGCGCTAAATTGGCAATTCCCAGATACTGTGTGCGTCTAACTCCGATCGTTTGGAAGGATTATTTCTGTCCGTGGAAAAACACATACAAAGCAGCATTGTTTTTCTTTCATGACTTCACTGCAGAGGAGACACTAAATACACAACACTATTGATTTTCTTGTTCTGAAAATGCTTCCAAAGCTCTTCACTTGACCCGAGCCAACCAAGGGCAAGCCCTTCACATCAGTCAGTAAGCATGTGCAGCGTCACGATTCGCTCTGGCTGAGTCGCTTTCCTGACGCTGATTGGGTGATAGAACTTGAATTCTGACTTTGGGCAGACAGAACACTGAGAAACTAAGCTTCACGTATCTAAAGCTTCAAGATTTTGAGAAGTGTTGTTTTTGCTTACTTATTTTGTGTGATATTGTGCATTGAGCCCTGAGACTTCACAATGAGCTACATCCTGAAGTTTACTTTTTTATTTTAACATAGGGTCTCACTAAGTCAGTAATTGATCCAAACTGGACTTGAACCAGTGGTCCTCCTTCCTTAATATCCAAGATCACTGGGATTACAGGCATGAGGTACCATATCTGGCTTAAGATTTTGTAATTCTTATTTTGTCTTCTAAACCAATCTTTAATATAACTACTTACTTTTAAATTTGTTTCAAAATAATAATTCAGCATGCTAATGTCTAAAAAGAGTACATATTAAGCTCTTCAACTTTATTCCTTTCAAAATCCTTCACATTAAATGCAGTTAAATTTTGAGTTAATATTTCTGTACACTTTTAGAAAAAAATTTAGATGTGTATATATTCTGTTTTGTTAAACTTTTTTTCTCATTAATATGGAATAAAGTTGGTAGTATGTAATGGTGTTTAGCTTTAGGAATTCTAGCATTCATATAGCTTTGTGTGAATGTTGCCATAATAGGGAAGAAAAGAGCCATTTCTTCACCACAAGTAATTCCACTATGCAATCCTCGTGCAGGTACACCATCCTCTTCCCAGTCGCTGGTAACTGCTGATCTTATAACTGCTCCAATATCGTCTTTTCAAGGATGTCATCCAAGGGCTCTCATACAGGCTCTCTTTGCTTTCCTTTTTCATTTCCTTTTACTACTGAATAATATTTCAGTGTATAGGCAGGTCCTAGTTTGTCTATTTATCTGCAGAAAACAGCTGGTTGCATTTTGAGACAAGTACGAATAGAACTGCTATGAACATTTATGCAGATTGATGTACAAAACCATTTATGTTTTTGTATGAACTTGAGTTTTTGTGCCTAAAAACTCAATACATAGAAGTGTGACTAGAAAGTAGCTGCACAGTGAAAGCATAAACATGTAGGAAATTAGAAAACTTTTCCTGAAAGGCTGGTTTCTTTCAGTAATGGAATTTCTGCTGTTTAATATGCCCTTGATCTCACCAGTATTATTTATTTTAGTCACTCTAATACATCTATAATCATATCATTGTTGTTTTATTATAGTATAGTGATTAATTATATTGAACAAAACTCATTGGTGTTTCTTATAAACTCTATATATCCTCTTTGTTGAAATGTTTGTTCAAACTGTCTGCCTGATTTATTTTTTTTTTCTTTCTTTTAGGTGGTTTGCAAATATTTTCAGTAATGTTCTGTTTGCCATTTCCTTCCCATATTACTATCCTTTTGCAAGACTCTGGGGTTTGAATGAGAGACCTCCAAAAGTCCAAGTCTTATATGCTTGGTCTCACTTGGGACTACTGGGAAGTTGCAGACCTTTAGGGGGTGACCCTAGGCCATCAGGGGGCACCCCAGCACAGGATTGCAAGACTCCGGTCCATCCTCACATAGGAGGGAAGCCTCAGGCTCTAGCAAACTGTCCCACCATGATGTACCACTTTGTCAGAGGCCTGAAGTGCTGGGTGCTTGGTCATGTGCCGGAACCTCTGAAACCAGGATCTAAATACATTGGATCTCTTTTCAGTTAGTGGCTTCGGTTATTTTGTTTTATATAGGATGCAAACTGATTCGTGGAGGTAAAGTTTTAAATCCAGGGTCCACGCTCTTTATCACTGTTTAGTTCAATGAGTCATGAATTTTGGGTCACACCTCCAAATTCTTTGTCTAAAACAGAAAAAATGGAAAGAACCGAAGAGGGTCACAGATAGATTCAGAGGTGCAGCTGGAGTTTCTGGTGCCTCTTTTCCAACAATCAAGGAGCAATTAACAGAAATCAATAAGGATACAGAAGGCTGAGTGACATCAGTGTGTTAGGTTTAACTGGCATCGATGCAAGTTCTAACCGGTACAGAAGACGCATTCTTCCCAAAGGCACATGCGTCACTCCTTTCTGCCGGAGGAACAGGAAGCCAGAGCAGTGTTGCTTCTTGTAAACACATCAGTGCTACTGGCACACATTTGCGGTACGTGAGGTTTACATTCGTCTCGGGGAGGGTGCCCAGCACAGCAGGTCTCTTTTTCGGCCCCCTTCCTCTTCTCAGCTGCCTCCCTCCCTAAAGCCCTTCCTTCCTTTTCATTCTTGTCCTTGTTAATCTTCTCAGCTCATGTTTATGATATGTATTTCCATTCACTGAGGGTATTTGGTACCTGCTCTTGGGACCTTGAGAAACAAAGGCATATATGTACAGGACACACACACACACACACACAATATTATATAAGGAATTCTCTCTTTATAGGAGCTTTTACTTTTTAAAATGCTATTATTTTAGATTTTCTGTCTTACATGAATCCTATTCCAGTTACACTTGTACATTATATTTCCCAACATTCTTATCTTTAGTATTTTAATATTTGATGTTGATAGGTATCACTAGTATGGATAATTTTATGAATTTAGGTTTGTGACTGTGCTGGGTGTCTGGAGCGGCCTCCCGCCTTCTCCTCTTCCCTGTCCATGCATGGTGACATGATAGTGCCCGACACTTGCTGCTCTTCTTCAGAGGCCGCTGAAGATTCATTCCGCAGTCTTCCCCACACCCTCTGCCTCCTTCCCACCACCTTGGGGTCCGATGGGAGGAGCCTGTTTCCTTGGTCTCTGGTGAGCACTGAGTATGGTCCTTCATTTTATTTGACATTCGCAAAGTTTGCACATTATTCCTAAGATCTTGGACCCAGAAGTGAGATTAGGAGGTTGGTCTGGAGGAAATGCAATGACTTTGAGGCCAGTTAGGTGGCATTACCCATCATGGTTCTCCAAATGAACTGTGACAAATGAAAGGGAAAACCCAGAAGGAACTGGCCCAGCCGTATCCCAAAGACCTAGAGCAATGGCTTCAGATGAATTGCTTTATGACTTTGCAGTAAAATGTGTGCCACTCATGACTTATAAATATTTTTGTTTTCTTTTGTCAGGACAATTATATTCAAAGGAAGCCTTTATTTCATAGCTCCCTTTCATTGTTTCTAAAGTTTTACAAGTATTTCCTTCAGTTTTAGTCAATGTCTAACAAAGTCTGTGGTCTAGGAATGAGAATTATCTTAATATTCACTGAACAGAACAAGCTGCTAGATGCACAAATCTTTTACTGGTCTTTTCTATGGTTAAAGTAATTGATTCTGCACACTGATAATATTAGTCAGAGTAATAGGAAGCTCTACCTTTCCAGCTTCCTTTCCTGGGAATCTACTTACCTGTAGACTTAAAAGCTAACACAGAAATAAACTAAAGTTTCTATCAACAATCACAATTACATGCAAATTCTACTTAAAAGTTGATTTTACTGGAAGCAAAGC
This sequence comes from Thryonomys swinderianus, assembly GCA_004025085.1. Classification (NCBI taxonomy): domain Eukaryota; kingdom Metazoa; phylum Chordata; class Mammalia; order Rodentia; family Thryonomyidae; genus Thryonomys; species Thryonomys swinderianus. Next base: position 11,469 of record PVIC010046870.1, read on the forward strand.
CTGAAAAACAGAGGATTTGCATGCTTAGACATTATGGATCACAGTTGTATGTTACCTCAAAGTGACTGGAAGAAAGTGCCCAAACTGGCTATGTTAGTTACTTTTCTCTTGTTGCTGAGACAAAATCCCTGACACCCAAAGTTAAAGGGGGAGACGCTTATTTGGCTTACAGTCTATGCAGGTTTCAGTCCATAATTGGCTGGGTCCAAGGCAGGACGGTAAACAGGCGTCACAGAGGAGAAACACGGTGCACACAAGGTAGCAAAGAAAATGAGAGCTTCACTGTGTCTTTTTGCCTCTTCTGTCCCATCCAGACTACAGGGATCAGGGCAGTGCTGAGCCACTCACTCACAGGAAGCGGTTTAGTCATCACACACTCTTCGTCCCAGCATCACATTCCAGATTCAGCTGCCACTGGCCAGATGAGGCTTTAGATGGACATTCAGATCTGAACCACAGCACTAGGTAATTTGAAAATAGTAGAAATGTATCTTCTCACAGTTTTGCAGACTGGTAATCCAGGGTGAAGGTGGAAGCAGGATTGTCTCCTTCCAGACACCGCCAGGGAGCATCTGTCTACCCCTCAGACTCCCCCAGCTCCAGGCCTGTAATTCTTGGCTTTCCTCGGTCCACAGCTACATGTCTCTGGCCTCTGTGTCCATCTTCAGATGTCCTGTTCTTTGTGGCTCTGTTTCCAGCCTCCTTCTGTGTTTTAAAGAGACACCTATATCAGAATGATCTAATCTCAAGGTCCTTCATTTACTAACCTTGGCAAACATTCTTTTTCTAAACATGAATATTTCCAGTAGTTTTGGACCTAGGCACAGATTTTTATTTTATTTTTTTTTTATTTTTTTTTAATTGAATTCTTTATTGGTACAATTTATATACATCTCAAAATCACATATAACATTGGGAAATTTGTACCAGTATATGCCACAAGTTAATTCTCATTTTTACCCATATCCCTACCCACTCCCCCCTCCTCCCCCCTTATACATGCTCTGTTATTTTCTTTCTGTAAGATTTTTATTTTCTTTTTGGGGGGGTTACTCAACCCACTACAATGCCCATCATCTATTCTAGTACATTAATTCATCCTCACATGTAGAAGCTGTACAAAGTATCTTAGGACATAAACAGAATGACTTTCACACTCTCTCCAAGAACAGGCCGCTGCACTCCTAAGGGGAGGAGCTCTCACCTGTGCGTGTTTCCCAAATGCATATCGTCATTCTCATTCTACAGTGTGAATGCAGGAATTACGTTTCACGCAAAGAAATAGCTTTACACAAAATCATTATTTTTACTCTAGGAATTCAATTTAACATAATAGTTTCAAAAATAGCTGTTGATTAAAAACAGGTAAGCGTACACTTGGGCAAAATAAGTGTGCAAAGTTTGAACGATCTACCATCTAAGGTGTTAATGGATTTTGTTGAAAACTTACTGAGCCACTGATGATGGTTATTTATGAAAATTTACTGAGAACTGGGAAATGACAGGACTGAGTGCCAACAGTGTATCAATTCTGCAGGATAAAAAGAACTGCTGTCATGGCCATTATGGCTCAGTGAATGTAACTTAAATCGTCAGTAATGGGACAACTATTAAAAAAGAATAACCTGTAAAACCCTCTCAGAGGTAACAAAATCCTGAACAATAAGTAGAATTGGTTTATAAGGAAAAAATTGCAGCAGATGGAATTTAATAGCTTTTTTTGATAGGATTACCAAATTAATAGACTATGGAAAAGAAGTGATTGGAATATGTTTTTATTCTGTTACATGTGACAGTCAGTAGTGAAAGTTATATCTATTCAAATTTTCTGAAAAACAAGTAGTGTCTTGTGGATTGAAAATTAAGGTCTCAAACAGTAAAAAATCAACAGCAAAGTATCTCGTTTGGGCAGAGTACACTACTCCAATCTCTTTGGGCTTGAGTGAAGCTAAATTTTAATACACTCATTTGAGGTCTCAAAGAGATGATTTTATTGTGAGAAACTTTTATCACTTTAGGAAAATGAAAAACACATCACAGCAGTGCATGCCAATGAGCCTTAGACAATGGCTATTCTCCCTTATTTTTTTAAAAAGAATTTGAAAATAAAGTGATCTAATAACTAAAAAAAATCTGGCTTTGTCTTTTTATGTAGCTCCCTTTTCACCCAACAGATTTGCTGGTGTTTTATTATGCCTCAGTCATTTCTTAAGTGAGATTTTTAAAATATATTTCCTTGTTTTAGGGTGTACTTGATATTTAGGAGAGGTTGCCTGGATGGTATTTTATTCAAAGGAGAGGAGAGAAGTTTCTGGTTTTGAAAGGATAGAAGCTGAATTGTGGGAGCGAGGGCTTTGGATCAGGGAGAAAATGAAATGAAAGAGAAAGAACTGCTATTAAGGGAGACTGCCTCCCAAGCACACCAGGGGTGCAGCTCAGTGGCTCTGCAAATGCCTGCCATATGCAAGGTCCTGAGTTTTACCTCTGGTACCACAACATTGGGCTTGGTGACTCATGTCCACCAGCAATTAGTACCACACACCACAGTGCCAGGTGTGGTGGCTGATGCATATAAACAGAGCACTTGGGAATGGGAAAAAATGAGAATT
>PVIC010046871.1:0-14095 GCA_004025085.1 Thryonomys swinderianus
AAAAAAAAAAAAAAAAAGTTCATATATCTATTATTGATTTAAATAATGTATTTAGATGGTTTTTCTTATTCCTCAGACTTGCTGACTTCTTTTTGTCTTTACTAAAATGGTAAATGTCTATTTGAAAAGGTTTTATTATGATTGTGTAGGGGTAATGAGCTGTGTGCTCCTTTGGGGATGATTATTGTTTTTTCTATACTGAAATTGGTCAGTTCCATGGGTAAAATAGTATCGGGGTGTCCTTTGTGCTTGTCCATGTGGTCCTTTTAGTTTCACTGATTTTATAACCCTTATTATTTTTTTCTTTTCATTAACCATTACACATGAACATGTTAATGTTCCTTTACTGGAAAAGGAAAAGACTGCTTGTGTCTCTCCCACTCAAGAAAAGACAGAAAAATTCACTAGGACCTCTTAACAATTTAGCTTGTCTTTATTGTCAGGTCATGACAGATAAATAGTTATTGTTCAATTCATATATAAAAACTTTAATTAGATACACTACTTTAAAAAAACAAATCAATTTACAATTCAACATTTTCTAAAAAAAGATAAAGTTTTCTAGGATGGAAACAAAAGATAAAATGTTACTTAGAATTTATTCATAAACTCTCTGGTTACATACTCAAAATCACCAGTACTTTTAACAATTTTAATGTTCTTATCATTCCTTGCCTAAGGTTGCTTTAAATATTTTTCTAGTAATGACCATAAGTGGCCTAGTGATACCGGCTCTAGCATCCATTTTCATCTAAAGGATTTATTCATCCTATTTTTAAAACTATTTATACCTTTTTTCCACAAAAATGTATCCTCCTTATTCTTTACTACACACTTCTATATTATATCTGGGATTATTTGAAGTCTAGCACTAACTTTTCATCAAGATAAGAAAAATGAAATTAATGAATGAGCTATGATGTTCTGTTTAAAGGTCATAATTCTTTAATGCTACTCTTCATAAGTTTAGCATTTATATTTTCAAGTAAATATTGATATCTTATTTCTTTTTCAAGGTATTACACATCCTTGCTGGGCTACATGATCACTAGGATGTACAAAGGTGCCACTGGTTATTTCATTATCTCTGAAACCAAAATCTCTTGGACATATCTTAATAACATAAGTCAGAGATGAGTCATTTTTCTACACAGCTATGCAAGGATAACAGAAAGCTTAACCTGGAATTTTTAGCTGATTTATGTTTTCTTATTATTCCTGTTGACTATGACACCACATGCTTTTCATGCCTTTTAGGAACATAACTGTGCAGCCTTGGTGAAGCTAGACAGGCATAATTACTGCACATCCCAACAATAATGTCACGTTCTAATTCAAGATATAATCATTTAGAAAATTCTGTAAAGATGAGTATATTGGTCATGTAGGTGAAAGCAGAGTTTTAGGGCCAAGTTAGGAAAGAGAGAATCTCTGTCTCTGTCTCTCTGTCTCTGTCTCTGTCCCATCTGTCTGTCTGTCTGTCTGTCTGTCTGTCTGTCTGTCTGTCTGTCTGTCTGTCTCTCTGTAATTATAAAGCAGAATGCTGTACCCCCGGAATGGTCTATAGCAATGCTCTTTACTATCCTAAGGTAATTTATCTGTAACAAGAAAAGTGAAAACCAAAATAAAATGATGAACTCCAAAGGAGATATAATATTGAGACCATGAACTGTCAAAGCCATCTCTTTCTGAATGTCCCAATTATTTGAGGAATAACAATATTCATGCTTGAGCAGTATAAACAATTTTAGTCATATTTAACACAAAGAACTTTGTCTAATGCATTATTTAAAGACACAAACTATATTTTATTCATATATTTATTCTCAGTTTTAATATAATGTCTGGCACATTTAGGTAAGAGACTTAGTGAATATTAAATCAAAGCATAAAAGTAATGAATATTCTTCAGATTAACTTGGGTTAATACTTTCATACATCCCTAAATTCATAAAATTGTAGGATGAATAAAATCACAAAGTCTCTATTAACTATATAGTTGCACTGTATTGCATTTAAAGTCATACCATCTGTATGTAATAGAGCTATCTTATGATATAGTCTATAAGGACAATGACTGAAAGACAATATTCAGGGACAATTGTGGCTCTCTTTTTACTCTTACACTACATTTTATGACTAGATATTGAATCCATCAGTGAAATTTTGCCCCAGTTCTCTGAGTTTCTAGTTTTTGTGATATAATGTTTTCTGATCGATGTTGTTAATGGCTGCAAAACACTGACAAAACCAAACACTGTCAAAAACATAGAACAACAGCAACTCTCACTTATTCTTGGTGGAAAAGTAAAGTGCACATAACTTTGGAATAGTTCATTATTTTTTAACAAAAGAAATGTAATTTTACCATAAAACAGACATTGTTTTACATTTCCCCAAGAAAATTTAAAAGGTATGTCAAGAAATATCTGAAGATAATTGTTTACACTAGATGTGACATTTAAAACTACTTGGTAAACTGATTCATCTGGGAGTCACCTAGTTAAGCACATTTCTTCCTGTATCTAAATTAATCATGGAAGAATAACTCTGGAGTTTACATCTCATCCCTAGCCTCTTCCTCTGATGATCAACCCCAGGGTTTTCCATCCTAATCAACATAAATAGTTTTTTTTCCCACCATGCCTTTCTGCCATCCAACTGTTCACAGACCAATACTTCTTAACCATGAGCCACATTGAATATCTCCCCCTCTAATTTGCTGGTGTTGGAATTTGTAGGAGGAATTTGGAAGGGTCTGGAGAGGCAGGATAGAGAAGCTCTAGACAACTGCAAGCACAGCCTGATGAGTGTTTTTGGTCAGCAGTCAGAAGAGTAGAATATTTATTAGAATGTAAATGGTAAAGGCTAGTCCTATGATTCTTTAAGTGGGAATGAGGACTCATTGGAATACATTGTATGTTACACTCTGTCATAAGAAGAAAACCATATCCATATTTTGCCCGTGGCCTTAGGCTTTGCAGAGGACTGAGTTTAGGAGTGGTGGACTAATAATCTGGCAAAGGAAATATACAGTTGATCCAACATTCAGGTTATAACTCATCTACTGAAGGCTGGAAGCAAAAGGAAAATGCATTTGAAAACCATAATCATTGCCCTGAAAAGAGAAGTGTGTAACACTGTGACCAAATGAAGTATAATTTCTGAAGAGATTAGTCCTGCTACAAAGACACCAAGTACTTTGAGACAGGAAGACAGATACCTTGAAGACATTTTGGGAATCAGGATGGCTCTACGCACAGCAGTCAAACTCAAGATTACAAATATTAACCTTTCATTTGAAAAGACAGTGCCTGAGTTTCAGGAGGTCACCTAGTAAATCAGTTCCCAAGATTTATTTCCTTATGGTCAATCACCCAGTACTCAGAGTCCACAGAAGCTGTGGCTTAAAGGGATCTGGCCACTTCTGGCCTGGCAATATCCACTTGATCTCATTTCTTTGGATTGCAGAACAAATGAAGTGTGTGGTCCTCTAGTCTTCAATAAGCCTTCAAAAGAAGGCTGTGGAAGCCAGGGAATATACAACTAAGAAAGTGATGCATGAAGCTATGATAGTGAAGATGAAAGTGTGAGGACAACCTAGGACATCAGAGAACCTCAGAACGTGGGATAGATGGAAAGGAAAGCTCCACAAAACAAGCACAGTCATCCCAAGGGAGAGGCCATGTGAACTCTGACCAATAAGGCCAGTGGGGAGGGGCTGCCCAAGAAATTTAGAACTCACTTCTCCTCACAAATACTAAGGATCCTGGATAGGGAGCTACAGGACATGTTTGCTTGGAAGGTTTTGATCTTACTTTAGTGCCCTTTTGTTGTATCTCTCTATCACATCCTTGTGAACTTTCAGTGTTTGCTGTCTGCTAGTGTAACTTGGGAATGTATAACTTCCTTTTATTTGTACAAATACACACAGCTAAGAGTTTGCCTCGAGTATCAGGAGAAATTTTAAATTGGGCCCTCCAAGAGACGTTGGAAATGTTAATATTTTCAGGAAGCAACTAATGCTTTCTGTTATATGCAGGACAGCTGTATCATGTTGGGCAAAGTTACCAACTTGTTATTGTCTTTGTTTAGGGAATAAGTTTCATTTAAGGAGGAGTATCAGAGAACAAGTTGACAAAGATGAAACGTGTTGAGTTCAGTTTTCAACTTGACTGCCTGGCTGGAGGGCCACCTGGTGATTTATAAAAAACATTTCTGGGTGTGCCTAGGAGGGTGAGGGAGACACAGCCTTGGGGTCTGCATGTGGAACCTGACCTCCTCTTGTCAAGTGCTCCTCAGCTCTGCTTCCTGTCCACCGTGCAGGAGCAGCTTTGGTTCACCATGCCCTTGTGCCATGACGTTCTCACCTTAGAGCTAGCTATTTATAGTGCTTAGCTATTTTCTCATTGCTGAGACAATTACCTGACATGCACAAGTTAATGAAAAAACAGTTCTTTTAGCTCACAGTTTCAGCTGGCTAGCCCCAAGGAAGGACAGCAGAGCAACAGTCCATAGAAGGACAGGCAGAAAGCAGTGAAGCAGTATATAGAGCCTCGCTTTCCCTTTTATTCCATTCAAGTCTATCGATTGGTGGCACTGACACCTGGGTATGACTCCCTATTATTCCTACCCAGAACTATGCTAAGCCAATCATTAGACTAATTCAGTTATCACATACTCTTAATCCATATTCATACACCTGAGATCCAGCCACTTAATAAAATCTCTGAAAGGTCTTAAGGAGACATCTAGATACAAGCCATAGTACATGGAATGAAACTTCTGAAATCATACAACAAATTAACCTTACCTTCCTTTAATTTGTGGAATGTAAGGTACTTGATTCTAATATAAGCTACTACATCAGTTTTATTCATAAATGCTAGAATTTAAAACAATCATAATTTCTTTGAATAGATAGGTGAATAACAAACTCTGACTTGCACAAATAATGGCATATTATTCAGAAATGAAAAAGAAATCAATTGTCAAATCATGAAAACTAGCATACATATTACTATGTGAAGAAAGCTAACCTGAAGTAGCTAAGAGCTATAAAATTGTAGGTATGTTTCACTCTAAGAAAGACAAAAATAGCAAATAGTCAAAAGGTATTGGTTTTTAGAGGCCACGGGGATGAGACACGTAATTAGTTGAAATACAGTATGTGTTTGAATCATTAAACTATACTCATATTACAATGATAAGTAGGTTATGATATATTTGCCCAAAGTCATAGAATATCTAATAGCAGTAGTGAACTCAAATGTAAGCTGCAAACTTTGGGTGAAAATGATACATTAATATAGGTTGATCTAGAGTCTACTTATATTACAATAGGGAGTATATGAAACTCCCTTTACGTTTTTTAGTTTTCCAGTGATCAACACCTGTGTAAAAACTGAAATATATTTTTTAAAAACCTAAAGTGTGCATGATGAATATGAATAAAGCATTCATGATGAATATGAATATTACAATTAAAATAAAGAATTTCATTTCAAGGTGAAACTTTCTCATTTGTATAGGCTAAAGTTGATAATTCTAATCACAGCTAGGTAGAGTTCAACAGCCCTTGGCTATTTATCTTTCTTACCACTTTTCACATCTAGATTATTTCTCAGCTTGCCAAACATTGCTACATATCCTCCATGACAGAAAGGAGAGTAAAAAGGTGGGGCAGTAGGAGGGGGGGGGTGGACAAAAAGATTCTATTTGTTTAAAATTGTGCTCCCATGTCATAATCTATGAGCTTGACTAGTTTTAAAAATCACTTCAACTATGCGACTTGTTTGTGTATATTTGCTGTGTCATTGCTATCATAGGTACTAAGCATGTAGGAAATGTAGCATATTTTTACTACAAGTAATTTGAATTTGAGCCTCTGGTCTTAAAAAAAAAAAAAAAGGAATGATACATGACTTTTCCTTGAGAGACAGCTGGGCAGGCATTCATGACATAAGAAAAATGTGACGATGAAAATTTCCCCTCTTATTTTGTTGTTAGGCATTTGAACAACGTAAATTATCAGTCTTTAATTTCAAAGGGTAATTCTGAAATTGAATTGTCTCCTTTAAAAGTCTCCTCCTTAAGTACACACAGAACCAAGTCTACCAGCATAGCAATTTTTAAATTTCTTCAAAAAGCTGCTTTAAAAAATCTTCCGTTATCCTCATTAACTTTTACACTTGATGAAAGAGATTTAAATGTGATCACATTTAATTTTGCCATCTCTTTGTTACCTCTGCTGTTAGAGCCATCAAAATTTACTCCATCTTCAGTTTCAATAGAAAATACCTCTAAATATATGTGTGCTACAAGAAGCCATTGCATGTAAATCATTTTTCATGAAGGGTTTATAGTCCCAGATTCTGGGAAGAGGCAACAGTTTCAGACTTCACTTTTAATACTTTCATCAGAATTATGAGATTAAGAAATGCCATTAAAACTTTAATTCTCAGTTTTTGTTCAAAATTTTAGATACAACAGCACATATTTCATTGCATATTGCTTGAGTAAATGTTAAATTTCTTTTTTAAATTAGTTTTTATAAAATATTAAATTTCCAATATATGTTAATTATATAACCATTAATTGTATTCATAAATTTGAGTAATATTTTGCTGAGAACATTATAGGGAAATAATCTAAAATAGCAGTGTGATTGCTCAAACTAATACATTTTGATCAAATAATTATTCATTGGTGCTAAAGTACATAATTTCTACTTTTCAATCACTTTTATTACCCAATTTTTTGTGTGTAATTTAACTGTTTTAACTTTAACATTTTTCTTATTTTTTAATTTTCTCTTTTCCCCTCTTACCACAGGCCTATATAAAATAAATAATGCCACACATTTTACAATTATGAAATATTAAAATGTGAATACTTTTAAGTGTGTTAATCAATTGAAAATGATGAATTTTGTATCCTGCTTAATAACAAAATCATTCCCAAATTGGACTCATCATTATTGACAAAAAGAAAATAATTATAATTTAATTTCTGATATAAGATCATTAGAAAGGCAGATCTTTACAGAAAATATTTTCAATTTATTTCATAAAGAACAATAAGTCTATTGTCTATCTCTGACAATTGTCTGACTCAGCAAGTGAACAGAAGAGAAATTCAGCAGAGTAAGTCTCATACGATTATAACTCACATGGTGTTGCAGCAGGGTAATAATTTCCTGCTTTGTTCTATTTTATAAGACCAGGAAAATGGTCTAAAAATTTTTAAAAGATGATCAAGTAGTCAATTCCTTTTAATTTCTCATATTAAATACCTCATATTTAAGTATAGTATAAAACAAACATATGAAGAATTATCAAGTTAGACAACATTAAAGCATGGCATATCAAAATAAAGTTTCTTCTGGTCAAAGCTGAAGAAAATTTTGAACATAACAAGTATGGAAATAAGAGGCCCAGTCACTTAACCAGGTTCCAAAATGTATAATGTGCCACACTCTATGCAGACTAGGGTAGACCATACTTTCTTCCATTGAAGAACAAAATAAAAGCAATTGTTCAGTGAACAAGTCTTGCTTCACATTTTAAATAAAAAAAAAACTTACCTTCAGCTCCTTCCACTTACATGTCCCCATGATTTTCCTGATTCATAATATATGTAACAACTCAAAGAAATCAATTTAAGAAGATAAACGAGATAAGAATCTGAAAAGTCATCAGTCACTGAAAAAGAAACACATGTAGGGCCGGAGATTTAGCTCAGTGGTTCCGGCGCCTGCCTCGCAAGCACAAGGTCCTGAGTTCAATCCCGGTAGCCACATACAATGCTGGGCGTGAAGACTCACGCCCACCAGCAATCAATACCACATACCACAGTGCCGGGCGTGGTGGCTCACGCCTGTCATCCCAGCACTCGGGAGGCAGACACAGGAGGATTGCTGAGTTCGCGGCGGCTTGCCTGGGCTACATAGTGAGCTCAGAACCAGCCTGAACTACAAAGCGAGACCCTGTCTAAAAAAAAAAAAAAAAAAAGAAACACATGTAAATAAAGGTTTTCCAGATTCATATGCCACTAATAGTGATCAGTTGTAATATCATAATTATTTGTTTGACAACAATACCTATAAAATAAGCACATACATTTATAGCTATAAAAGGAGTATATAATTAATATGTACAGTGATTCCTTTCTCCCAATAAACCTCCTACTATATGTCATTAATATAGTGTGGGACCTCAATTTATGAACTGACTTAGTTTAAGGAATAAGGAGTAATTATCTTTTATGAAAGTTAAAATAGAAATTAAAGTGCCACTAAATTATCTGTATTAATAAATATTGTGAAAGTCAAAAAATAAACCCATGTAAGAGCCAGTTATCACCAATGGCTCATACAAACCGCTGTAAGCAATTTTTTTTCTTTTTTCCTGTTTTAAACAATGCACATGTATGTGTGTGTGCATATGTGTGTGAGTGTGTAAATTTTCAACAGTCCTCACCGATTACATATTAATGAAAAGAGAAAATGATGTCAGAGTGCAAAATTCGCTGGGCCTATTTAGTCAGGGAGAGTTAGTGGCTGTTGAACGTAGTTTAAGGAAAACTGGAAAGATTACTACTTCTTTGCCTTAGAAGACTTGTAGAGAAAAACAGAAGGGGGTGGGAATCCTTTGTTCCTAATTCTCCAAGGATGACTAGAAAATCTCTCAGGAAATTAAAACTACACATTCAGCAATTTCCACTCCAGCTCACTTACCAATGTCTTTGTCAATCTATATTCCTTATTTATAGGGTGCTCTACATTTGTTTCTATCAAGTCAAGGCATTCTTTTTGTTTGTTTGTTTTTTTTTTTTTTTTTTGCTTTTTGAGACAGGGTCTCGCGTTGTAGTTCAGGCTGGCCCTGAGCTCACTATGGTGCCCAGGCAAGCCGCCGCGAACTCAGCAATCCTCCTGTCTCTGCCTCCCGAGTGCTGGGATGACAGGCGTGAGCCACCACGCCCGGCATTGTGGTATGCGGTGTTGATTGCTGGTGGGCGTGTCTCCACGCCCAGCATTATGTGTGGTCACCGGGGATCGGACTCAGGACCTTGCGCTTGCGAGGCAGGCGCCGGAACCACTGAGCTAACCCTCCGGCCCAAGTCAAGGCATTCTTATGCTCTCCCAGGCAAAAGAAGACCCTTTTACTTTTTGCAACCTTTATCAGAAACATCACTTTATTTTGCAACTAGTTTTTTTTTTTTTTATTTAGGAAATGGCTTTCTTTGTGTATCATGATAGCATTTTAGGATCCTGTTTTCCTTACTTATTTGCATTATGAGCAAAATTATTTGAAGAAAATATCTGATATCTCAAATTTATATCTTTGAAAAATGTTACAGAAGATTCAGAGATGTATGAAATCTTTAACCACTCAAAATTCACTTTGTTAGCATTGAATAGAAATAAAAGACATAATGGAAGTTCAACCCCTTAACAAGAGAAAAGATCCACTTTATCAATATTTTAAGCACTGCAGATATTTTTAAAATTAGCTGTTATATGGCTGGAGATTTAGCTCAGTGGTTTCCACACTTGCCTCACAAACCCAAGGTCCTGTGTTTGATCCCCGGTAATCACATACAACAATACCAGGCGTAGTGACTCACGCCCATCAGCCATCAATACCACATACCAAAGTGCCAGGTGTGGTGGCTCACGCCTGTAATCCCAGCACTCGGGAGGCAGAGACAGGAGGATTGCTGAGTTTGAGGCTTGCTTGGGCTATAGTGAGCTCAGGGCCAGCCTGAACTACAAAGCAAGACCCTGTCTCAAAAAAAAAAAAAAAATGTTATAACAGAAAACTATTTTGAAGGGAAATTTCTCAACAATTCATACCCATGAGCAACTTCATTATATGGTAAACATTTATTAAACCACATAGGAAGTATAGAGTAAAATTACACAGTCTAATGAAACTATGAATAGAATATAGGTATATACATCAGAAAAAGATCAAATTTTTGTAAATTCAGGTTTTTTTTTTTTTTTGAGACAGGCTCTCGCTTTCTAGTTCAGGCTGTTTTTGTTTTTTGAGACAAGATCTTAATATACAGTTCAGATTGAACTTGAATTCACTGTGTAACCCAGGCTGGCCTCAAACTCACAGAGATCCTCCTGCTTCAGACTCCCAAGTGATGGGATTGCAGTGGGCACACCACACTGGCTCAGTTCTTTTATTGTGCTATAGCCATCTCAGCTATACCCAATTTTTTGAAACTTTAGTTTGAAATTTTGAAGTTTCAAGAGAATAAAATGATGGTACAAAGAAGTTCATATGTAGTTCACCCCAATAAAATCCAGCAATTATTAAAAATTTTACCTTTGTGTTCTTTTTCTGTATTTTTCTCTTTCTAGATGTCCTTCATAGTATTTTAAGTTTACAGAATAGCTTTTCTTTTAAGGTCCCATCTATTGACTTGAACAATATTTCATCATGATAAGATGTAGGTAATGCATTTTATGCAGAAATAATCCTCCTAGTATTCTCCTGCTCTTTTTCTATACAGAAAAAATGTTAGTCTTTTAGCTAGAGACATCATTTTACTTTATGTGTAATTTAGATGTCTTTCAAAAACACAACATAATTCAAGGATATGCACTTCTGGAGTTACAGAAGTATAATATAATAATATTTAAATTATATAATTATACCAATAATATTATTTATGGTAAATTTCCCCGATGTAAGATTTAGTTCAGAGCCATACATTATATTTAACCTCATTAGAATAAAAAGAATTAAAGTATTGAAAAAATATGAAAATAAGACTGAGTACACATGGATGATAAAATATAAATCCAGATTTAAAAGTTATTCATTGCGTTAGAATTCCAATTAAAAATGTAAGCAAAATCAAAAACCTTTTGCAATCATCACAGTAATGATTGATTCAGGCAAGAATCAATGACTCCTAAAATTTCATTAAAAATTTCAGGATGAGCATAATATTTAAAAATTTTGGAAATATTCCCGATAAACTACATCTCAATCCAAAAAGAAATGATAATATTAGAGTGTAAAATTTTCTAAACACATTTAACCCAGTAATCAAAATTAATATCACCAACAGTGTGACAAATGGACATGATTCACCTTTAGAATATGCTCAATTGAGAATGCATCATTTATGATTTATTCCCACCAAAACACATAATCTGTCTTTAGTCATGAGGAAATATATGTAGGCATTTGCCTAGGGAAATAAAATACAAACCCAACAGCCATCATGTCTATGCTAACAGAGCCCACATTGTGTGGATGAGAAAAAAAAATGTAGGAAAATCACTGGAGAAAAATAAAAATGAAATTTAGAAAAATGAAACAAGATATTACACTCAGAATGAAACAAAGTTTGATGCTATACTGTATTAGTAAATGTTTGTTTATTCTGAGACAAAAATATTAAATGCCCACAACTTATACAAGAAGAGGTTTAATACAATGACAGTATCAGTCCATGATTAGCTGACTTCAGACAATTGACATCGTGGAGCAAATGTATGTGAGAAGAGTTCAAACAGGAAATAAAGCAGGGCATGGATCATACATAGAGCCCAAAGCCACACTTCCATGATCTGCCCAGACACAGCAGGCGGTGGGTTCCACCAATCTCTGAGTCACATCCCTAAGCTACTCAAATTGAAATTCCACCCTAACCACCACATTCAATACTTTACATCTTGCTATACAAACACATCCCTTTAAATCATACTGGATCTGCAAATAACCACAATTGCCTGTTTATACATTTGCCTACCATGATATAACAATATTGTGTATAACGGGAAACTACATAATCCCTTCCCCAGAGACTTAACAGTTCCAGCATTTTTCAAAATCATAAATCTCTTCTGAGATTCAGCATATTTATAGCTGTGAATTTCTGTAAAAGCAAACAAAAAAGTCATATAATCTTAACATAAAATGGTTGAGGATAAGCATTCTCATTCCCAATAAGACTAATAAACAAATATAAAAAATGTATAAAAACAAGCCTGAAACTGGCAGAACATTCATTACATGCTATAGCTTCATATCTGGCCTTCAGGGCACATAGTGAAAAAAACGTGTGACTGCTGGTAGCAAAATGTGTCTTAATCATTTTCCTGTCACTGAGACAAAATACACAATATCCATAACTTGCTACAACAGAGTATTATTTGCTTCACATTTTCTAGTAGCTTCAATTGGATGGAACCAAGGCTGAAATATTATGCCATCTCATGGGGCCAAGAAGCAGAGTGACAAAAGAGGAGCTAGTAACAATAATTCAACTCCAATCAGTCCCCACATCCAACAGGGCATCATCAGTTGAACTCATCAATGGGTAAATCCACTAATAAATGTAGATCATTATGATCCAATCAATATGGAAACCAAAAGACCTTTGGATAATATTTTACATCTAAAACATTACATTATGCCATGATTACCAAAGCTTTAATATTTTCTTTTGCTAAGCATTGACTCCATCTCTAAAAGTCACCAAGTTTTAACATTTCCAGGATTGCTGATAAATACAGCTCAAAGTCTACACAGAAACTCAATACAAACTTTAGCTGTAGATTCAAAAAAAAAAGTTTAAATTATTTCATTAGAAAATGGTACAGGGTAAACATTACCATTCTGAAATGTGTAACCATTCTGAAATACGGGAACAGAAAGGAACTGAACTAAACCAAGACAGAAACCCAGGAAAGTAAGGATAAATCTAGTAATTTCATCCCCAGAACCCAGAAAACCTGTGTTAAGATGAGAACTCCAAAGGACTTAAACCTCCGCACCTCTATGGGACTGTCAGGTGTAGCCCTCATGCCTGGGTCTTGCCCAAATTAACTGACTATGGTTTTCCTTGATCTGTCTGAAGGACTGCAAATGGTACCATAGAAGCAAATTGCCTTTCTTTATGTTGTTTTCAGTAGCACTTAGACTTTCAAAGTAATCTTCACCCCTGACAGTATCCATATCAGTTATGGTAGTATCAGTTCTTTGAGAAACCCTCCAAAAATACTAATGTTGGATGCATTCTCTATTCTTTTTCCTTCACTCCTACATGACTAACAATGAGTTTTAATCAATCTTGTAATTACATTGGGCCTAACATTGGGTTTTATCTCCAGTACTATAGATTTTCATATTGCTGCAGTCCTTTGTCTTGGTATTCTTCAACCATGCAAACTATTTAGATTTCACTGTCATTCTAAATCTGTGGAGATAGACCCCGTCACCCTGGCAACTTCCCTAAAGGTTGAAATTTGATATATAATAGCTCTTTTTTTCCCCCATTAGTGAGCTTCCATGAGCTATTTAATCTGAGCAAGCAATGATTCCTAGGGGTCATAAAATCATGATGAAGAAAAAAGGTCATTTTTACCCATTCAACATGGCTTTTCTCAGCCCTGACCTTGGCACTGGTACTATAGCCTCTCGATCTGTTTCTGAAGTTTTCACAAAAGGCTTTTGGTCCATGTATGCTTGCTCCTGTAGTGTCTCTATGAGGGAATGTGTTCCAGGAATTCTTAATTCATCTTTTGATTTATATAATTTCTTTCACATGATATACTTTTAAATCTGTGATTCAATTGGTGGTACAAAAACCATAGTTTTTTTTTCTTTTTTCTTATACTGCTGATTGTAA
Organism: Thryonomys swinderianus; assembly: GCA_004025085.1. Classification (NCBI taxonomy): domain Eukaryota; kingdom Metazoa; phylum Chordata; class Mammalia; order Rodentia; family Thryonomyidae; genus Thryonomys; species Thryonomys swinderianus. The sequence goes on from PVIC010046871.1 coordinate 13,660, forward strand.
TTCCTGGTGTTTGAAAAACATAGAAAGTTCCTCTAAACACCTGCCTTTTGGTACTCTGATTTTCTTTCTTAGTTTCTTGATCACCCCAGGAGATTTGTCCTAGACACTTTTCTACTGGAGTCATCCTGCCCTTTAGAATTTAATGGCTAACTCCTTCTTAACCTTCAAGTTTTTTTTGCAGGTATCACATTCTGAGGGTGACTGACTCTTATCACTACATATTATTCTGCACTGTTTTCATCACATCCTTTGATGAGAAAATGTATAAAATATATAAATGCATTTGCTTCATTATACCATGTGCACAGTGGTCAGTCTACACATGGGAACATAGGAAACTTAAACAGTTATTTGTTTATATAGAGTAGCTACAGAGTAAAATCTTCCTGCTATAAAGAAATATAAATGTATGATTTAAATATTTTCTCTGGAGATC
>PVIC010046872.1:0-14084 GCA_004025085.1 Thryonomys swinderianus
AGGCTGGCCCTGAGCTCACTATGGTGCCCAGGCAAGCCGCCGCGAACTCAGCAATCCTCCTGTCTCTGCCTCCCGAGTGCTGGGATTACAGGCGTGAGCCACCACGCCCAGCATTATATGTGGTAACCGGGGATCGAACTCAGGTCCTTGCGCTTGCAAGGCAGGCACCGGAACCACTGAGCTAACCCTCCGGCCCTCTACTCTCTATTTCTATGAACTGAACTACTTTGGAAACTCCGCAGAAACAGAAGCATACTGGATTTGGCTTTTGCTGATGGCCTTATGTCATCCAGTATAATGTCTTCATAAAATGTGCTAAATCCCTTCTCCCTTTACTTCCTTTTTTCCTTCCTTCCTTCTTCCTCTTTTTTTTGAGACAGGGTCTCACTTTGTATTTCAGGCTGGCCCTGAACTCACTATGTATTCCAGGTTAACCTTGAACTCATGGCAATCCTCCTGCCTCTGCTTCTCAAATGCTGGGGTTATAGGTTTGAGCCACCATGGGACCTTGTGCTTTCCAGGCAGACACCAGAACCACTAAGCTAAATCCCTGACCCTACTTTTCTTTCTCTTTTTTAGTACAGTACTGGGGATTGAATCCAGAGGCTTCTGACTGAGCTGTATCCTAGCCTGTTTATTATTTATTTATTTATTTATTTATTTTTTGCTTTTTGAGACAGGGTCTCACTTTGTAGTTCAGGCTGGCCCTGAGCTCACTATGGTGCCCAGGCAAGCTGCCACAAACTCAGCAATCCTCCTGTCTCTGCCTCCCGAGAGCTGGGCTTACAGGCATGAGCCACCACGTCCGGCATTGTGGTATGCGGTGTTGATTGCTGGTGGGCATGTCTCCACGGCCAGCATTGTATGTGGTTACCGGGGATCAAACTCAGGACCTTGTGCTTGCGAGGCAGGCACTGGAACCACTGAGCTAACCCTCTGCCCCCCCAGCCTGTTTATTTTAATTAATTAGTATTAATTTATTTATTGAGACCAAGATTTGCTGAGTTCCTAAATTGCCTAGGCTGGGCTTCAACTTGTCATCCTCCTGCCTTGGCCTTCCACCTCATATCTTATACCTTTAAAATCTGTACTATCAGCCGGGCATGGTGGTTCACGCCTGTAATCCCAGCACTTGGGAGGCAGAGGCAGGAGGATTGCTGAGTTCGAGGCTTGCCTGGGCTACATAGTGAGCTCAAGGCCAGCCTGAACTACAAAGCGAGACCCTGTCTCAAAACAACAACAACAACAAATCTGTACTATCATCCTATTCTTTTTAAAAGTGCTTTCTTCCTCTTTCTCTTACTCCCCCCCCCCACCTCCTCCTCGGATGAACTCAGGTCCTTGTGCTTGCAAGGTAGGTAGGTGCAGTACCACTTGAGCTAAATCCCCAGCCCCTACCATTCTATCCTACACAGGACCTTAGTGCCACAATGAAAGCATTCACTTGGAACAATGGCAAATTCCCATTGCATTTCACGCTCCATTTATGTTTGGTCTTAATCTTCCCAAAATATAGGGTTGTTCAGTATTGTAGAAGCCAAGACAACTCTCAAGTTTAACAGCCCTCATGCTTTTAAAAATTAGTAATGTAGACTAACAGCCTGTTAAGTTTTTATAGTTTCCTGAATAGCCTGTAACCCCTCCCAAACTTTCTTCCTGGAACCTCCCTTCTTGGAGTAGGTTAAGGGGGCAGGGGAAGGCGACTAAACAGACACTCCAGGTTTCACCCTTCCATCCACCCTAGGAACAGAGTTGGGTTCTTCTCTTTGCTACTTTGTTGAAATTGATCTGAGCTCTGCACAAAAGCTCCTGACCACACTTGTGACTCAGATTAAAAATCAAAGTCCCAGTAGTGCCTCAGGGTCCTGAGTCAACTGTGCTGCTGTCTCTGACCTCTCCTGCCCACCACTGCAGGACTCTGGCCACATCAGCCTCCCTGCCCTCGCAGAAAGCCAGCAAGGGCCAGGCCCACTGTGGGTGGAGATCTCTGCCCTGGGGCTCTGGTTTTGAGTTGATTTTCCCTGGAATTCCTTAGACCACACCTTCACCCTTTTCAATCCTTTGTGTTTAGTCAGCTTCTTAAAAAAAAAAAAAAAGGAAGAAGAAAAGAAGAAGGAGGAGGAGGAGGAGGAGGAGGAGGAGAAGGAGAAGGAGAAGGAGAAGGAGAAGGAGAAGGAGAAGGAGAAGGAGAAGGAGAAGGAGGAGAAGAAGAAGAAGGAGGAGAAGAAGAAGAAGAAGGAGAAGAAGAAGAAGAAGAAGAAGAAGAAGAAGAAGAAGAAGAAGAAGAAGAAGAAGAAGAAGAAGAAGAAGAAGAAGAAGAAGAAGAAGAAGAAGAAGAAGAAGAAGAAGGAGAAGGAGAAGAAGAAGAAGAAGAAGAAGAAGAAGAAGAAGAAGAAATAAATGCCTCAAGCATAGTGTATTTGTCAGGTTAGGGTACTGCATGATTTCCCAACTTCCTTTGTTATTGTTTGAGACAGGGTCTCACTGAGTAGTCCAAATTGGCCTTGAACTTGTTCATCCTCCTGCCCCAGCCTCCTGGGTGCTGGGATTACAGGTGCCTGTTGCCATGTCCATTTCAATTTTTAATTTTGTTCTTTTTCTGAGACAGGGCCTTGCTAAGTCACTAAGTTGCGTCAGGTTGGGCTGGAACTTTTGATCCTCCTACTTCAGAGTGCTGAGTTTCAGTTACACATGGTGCCCAGGTCCACAACATTTTCAGTAGGGAAGTAAAGGGGAAAATTTCAGCTCTGTAAGGCAGAGATCTTGTCGCTCCAGAGTAATCTGTTCTTCTGGATAACAGAGGCATGTAAATGGAATGAGTTCTGCCTCAAGATTCTTTGTAATTGCACAATAGTCGGTACTAATTCTACCTGCAAACAGCTCCAAATCCTCCTAGCAGCCTTGAATAAAGGAAATTGTGGAAAAAATTGACTGTCCTGTGTAAAATGGTGATGCTGGTCACATGGCTCACATGGCTTTTTTTACAGGGCTGGGCATGGGCATGATGACACATGATGAACTGGGCATGGTGAGGGTTACATGCCTGTAACCTCAGCCCTAAGGAAGCGGGAGCAGGATTGCTGTGAGTTCAAGGTCAGCCTGGGCTACATGGTGAGCTCAAGCGCTGTTCATGTGCCTCCATTCACTGAATAAATACCTGGGCTACACAGTGAGTTTAAGGCCAGTCTGAACTACATAGTGAGACTCTGTCCAAAAAAAGAAAAAAAAAGAAAAGAAAAAGGAAATAGACATTAATTAAACAATTACTTCTTGTCAAAGACCACCATGAATAATTTTCCTCCACTCTCTTCCCATTTCCCTGACTTTTTAAAAGCTCACTTCTCCCACTGATAGGAAAGTGGCTAAGATACCCTCACTAAGCTTCCATTTCTTCATCTGAGAAATGGGAGCATACCTGATTATAGTAGGTATTCAGTGAGAGGTGCTCTGCCCACTGGCTAAGAGAGAGTGGGTGGCACAGGGAAAATGGTGGATGGTTGTGGCAGACTGGACTGAACACTATGGGAACAGCACTCTCTGTCCCACACGCTTCTCCAGGGTCTTGTCATCCCATTAGAGATGGATCTAATCCAACCATCACCTTGAATCTGGACTGTTCACTTGTAGCCTGTGGAATATGGCATACATTTTCCCCAAGGTTGAGTCAGTGGCTCATCTGAGGTGTATTAGTCAGCTCTCTAGTTGCTGAGATACAATGCTCACAACTTATATGAGGAGAAGTTTACTTGGCTCAGTCTCCGTTGGGTTCAGCCCATGGCAACCTAGGTCCAAGGTAGAAACAGCACGATAGAAGACCCTGGTGGAGGAATATTGCTTGTCCCATCGCAGCCAAGAAGCAGAGAGGAGGGAGGAGCCAGGAACAAAACTAGATCTTTCCAAGTCATTTCCCCAGTGATCCATGTCTTCTGACCAGGCCCCACCTCCTAAACAGCATCTTCAGCCATGGACACTGGTGAGTACAACACTCCTAGTGTCTGATCATCTTCCAAAAGCCCGACATTTGAATATGTAAGATTTTGGGGGGAGATTTATTTATTTATTGGTTTTTGAGACAAGGTCTCAAAGTAGTTCAAGTTGTCTTCAAACATGAGGATATCCACCTGTCTCAGCCTTCAAAGTGCTGGGATAACACGCATGAGCTACCACACCCAGGGCAACATTTTAGATCTACACTGTTACACAGGGTGAGTGGCTCTGCCCCTTTTGCTGGAACACTGTGCTGGGAACTGAACTGTCACTAGGTACAAACCCTCACATGAAGCCAACATACTTTGAGAGAGCCCAGGCTCTAGGCAGGAGCCCCAAGCAGGTGTCCTGACCTACAGCCAGGTGGAGATCATCACTGAAAATCAGCATTAGATGCTGGATGTATAAGCAAAGAAAGGACACCCTCACCCCTCTCAGATCTCCCAGAAGAGGCTTTGCATCATCCCAACTGAAGCCTCAGACATCACGGAGCAGGGACAAGCTGTCCTTGGCAGGTGTCCAGTGTTAACTCCTGACCCACAAATATATCACCCTGTTAAAACAGCTGTTTCATGCCAGAGGTTTGGGAGTGGTTAGCAAGCAGCAGTCCTGCTGCTGCATGGCAGCTCTTTTTACAATTTTTTATTTTGAAAATACGGTACTGCATTGTCCAGACTGATCTTGAACTTGAGATCTTCCTGCTTCAGCCTCCCTGATCACTGAGATTTCAGGCATGCACCACCATGTTTAACTTTGGCAGATGCATTTTAAAGGACATTTCTCTTCAGAGGTTTTGTTTTTTTTTTAAATGTAATTTATTAGTACACTATAGATACACATCACAATTACATTCCACATGGAGAATTTGTACCACTATATGACATAACTTAATTCTCATTTTTCCCCTTTCCCTACCCACCCACAACCCCCCCATATACACAAGCTTTGTTTCCTTTTTTTTTTAACTATCAGTTTCAGAGGTTGTTTTTCACTGGTATTTGGAATATGAGAACTTCATTCTTTGTTCCTTTCCCAGCATGTGGCTATGGTCATTTTGGAAGGCACTGTAAATCTTTGTATTAAATGGAATGAGCAAACAAGCCTTTTCAAAGTAGACACATGGAAATGATAACTTTTAAAAATGTCCTTCAGCCAGTAAGTTTTCCTGGAATATGGCTACTTGCTGCTGTTCTGCTGTAGAGCTCAGCTTTCCTGAGTAAAACCGAGAATTTTCATGTTGAAAGGCACTTCCTTCTGTTATGTGATCGGCTTCCTGGTTTTGTCTAATCTCACCCAGATTATAGTCATATTTCATGGTCTTTTTAATGTGTGTATTAAAATATCAAGCACAGAGTCTTTGTTCCATGCTCTTGACTTTTTGTGCACTCAGACATATTTTGGGATGCTGACAAAGAAGAATGTTTGCTTTAAATATTCTTAATGTCTTGAAAACAATGTTGTCTTGCTTAGGTTCTAAAATTTTCCTGCCTTCTGATGAGATATTTTATTTAGAGAGTACTCTGTTTTAATTAAGCCCTTCTGAAGAGATGATCCTTTTATGTAAAAATGTGCTTTCTCCCTCAAAATTCATTTATATTTATAACATTCTTAAACTAAGTTATTAGCAAAAGCAAAATTTTAGCTGCAGTGTCTTCTAAATTTGGTGGGTAGAGAAGAGACTAAGGCCAGGCTTTGCCAAAGCATAATGACAAATGAAGACACTGGAAATGCCCATGGATTTATGGTTTCAGAAATTCTTTTCAAAAAAATAAAAATAAATAATTTTTTGCCCCTTTAATGCTGAGTTTTGTATTTATTCTTTTATCAAACAGTTTCTCATCTCCCAAACAAAACAAATGCATGCTGAAAGTATTTGCTAAGGAGGCCATAGTGATTTTGGTCTTTTTAACTAGGCTCTCAACCTGCTGCTTTCACACCAACCTACACCCGCAGCCCGGCCTCCCCTTCTTTTGAGATAGGACTTTAGTATGTAGCTCAGGCTGACCTCGACCTCCTGGCAGTCTTCCTGTCCCAACCTTCTGAATGCAAGGATTAAGGGTGTGTACCACCCCACCAGGTTTCATCCCCCTTTCTATTTGGAGATAAAGTTTTGCTAAATTGTCCAAACTGGGCTCAATTTGGGATTTTCCTCCCTCAGTCTTCCAAGGTACTAGGATTACATGCATGTACTACCCTACTTGTTTTTATTTTATTTTATTTTATTAAGACAGGGTCTCGCTTTGTACTTCAGGCTGGCCCTGAGCTCACTATGTCGCCCAGGCAAGCTGCTGCGAACTCAGCAATCCTCCTGTCTCTGCCTCCCGAGTGCTGGGATGACAGGCGTGAGCCACCACGTCCGGCATTGTGCTATGCGGTGTTGATTGTCGGTGGGCATGTCTCCACGCCCAGCATTACCCGGGATCGAACTCAGGTCCTTTAGCTTGCGAGGCAGGCGCCTGAACCACTGAGCTAACCCTCCGGCCCCACCGGAGGCTTTTTTTTAAATTTAAAATTATTTTGAGTGTTGAGGATTTAACCCCAGGCTTCCCTAGACATATACTCTACAATGAGCTATACCATCATCACCCTACACCCTGTTTTATTGTGCAATGTGTGCCTGCTCTGGAGATGGAGGAACTTTGATCATTTCTTTGTTCAGTTAGACTGCATATGCAAATTCAAATTGACTTTTTCTCCATATTGTAATATCCAAGCAATAGAATATATAAACACTACAGAACAATGGAGACAGGGGCTAGGAGTAGATCTCAGTGCAAGAGCACTTGCCTAGCTCATGCAAAGTTTTGGGTCCAATCCTTAGCAGAGAAAGAGAGAGAGAGACAGACAGACAGACACAGAGAAACAGAGAGATAGAGGAAGAGGAAGAGAAGCAGGAACAAAGAGACACAAAGAGAGATAGAGAGATATTCAGAGAGAGGAAGAGGTTAAAAACATCCGTTAGAGCCAGAGATTTAGCTCAGTGGTTCCAGCACTTGCCTAGCAAGCACAAGTCTCTGGTTGGTCCCCGGGAACTACATACAACAATACTGGTCATGGTGACTCACACCCACCAGCAATCAGCACCACGTACCACAATGCAGGGCATGGTGGCTCATGCCTATAATCCCAGCACTTGGGAGGCAGAAGCAGGAAGGTTACTGTGAGTTTGAGGCTTGCCTGGGCTACATAGTGAGCTCAGGGCCAGCCTGATCTACAAAGTGAGACCCTGTCTCAAAAAAAAACAAAAACAAAAACAGGGCTGGATACAGCTCAGTGGTTCTGGCACCTGCCTTGCAAGTGCAAGGTCCTGAGTTCGATCCCCGGTAACCACATACAACAATGCTGGGCGTGGTGACTCATGCCCACCAGCAGTCAATACCACATACCACAGTGCCAGGGGTGGTGGCTCACGCCTGTAATCCCAGCACTCGGGAGGCAGAGGCAGGAGGATTGCTGAGTTCGAGGTTTGCCTGGGCTCCATAGTGAGCTCAGGGCCAGCCTGAACTACAAAGCGAGACCCGTCTCAAACAAACAAACAAACAAACAAACCATCTGTCAACCCATGTCCTTATTTTGGTCTGTATGGTAATATATTTTTTTTAATTTATTTTTTTTGAGACAGGGTCTCGCTTTGTAGTTAAGGCTGGCCCTGAGTTCACTATGTAGCCCAGGCAAGCCTTGAACTCAGCAATCCTTCTGTCTCTGCCTCCTGAGTGCTGGGATTACAGGCATGAGCCACCATGCCCGGCTGTATGGTAATATTTTATGAATAACTTTTTCTTTTATATGATTAAGGTCATATTCTGTGTACATTTTTAGTTCTGCTTTTTAAAAATTTTTATTTATGTATTTTTTGCAGTAATAGACTGAACCCAGGGGAACTCTGGGTACCACTGAGATACATTCCCAGCCATTTTTAGTTTTAGATTTTTTTTTTTTTGAGACAGGGTCTTGCTTTTGTAGTCCAGGCTGGCCCAGAGCTCACTATGTAGCCCAGGCAAGCCTCAAACTCAGCAATCAGCTTGTTTTTTTCTGAGTCTCACTTTGTAGTTAAGGGTAAGCTTGAACTCACTATATAGCCCAGGCTGGCCTCAATCTCACAGTAATTCTTCTGTCTCAGCCTGAGTTCTGGGATTGCAGGTATTGTCACCATACTTTGCTCCCTTTTTCAGTTTTACTTTTTTAGTTTGAGGCAGAGTTTTGATAAGTCGCCCTTTTGAGACTTGAACTTCTGATCCCAAGTGCTGGGATTACTGTTGTATGCCACCATGCCTGGCTTTAAAATGAATTCTTAGAAGGGTGATGACTAAGTGAAAGAGCATGTACAGTTTAAAGACTTTTAAAAGATAATGTCAACCCCATATGTCTGGCAAGTGCAAGGTCCTGAGTTCCATCTCCAGTACTGGGGAAAAAAAGATAATGTCAGGCTAGGAATCTAGCCTGACAGCGGCAGAGGACTTGCCTCACATACATGAGGCACTGGGTTCAATCCCCAGCACCCCTCCCCCAAATGAAATGACAATTTGTATTTGCTCTCCCCAGCAGGTTTTATAAATTCCCATTCCTGGTATTTATGTATCATCTTGTGTGAGTGACCTGTTTGTATTCAGCTTATTACTTTAGTGACAAACATATCATAAAGACTAAACATACTGAGGTCTGAGATGTATCTACTTGTGTAAATAATCTCACAGATGGACTTTTTCTGACATGTTATTGAGTTTCTGCAATACACATTGCTGAGAGGGGCTGTGGAAGAGATATAATCCATTTGTAGCCTCTCTCTGGCCTTCACTTGAATGTCTGTTGTGATGGGTGCTCACATACTATTTGTGAACAGTTACATCACTGGACATTCTCTCCTTTCTCTGTCTATCTATCTATCTATCTATTGATCTATCATCATCATCATCATCATCATCATCATCATTTATTTATTGAGACAGAGTGTTGCTTTGTAATTCAGGCTGGCCCTGAGCTCACTCTGTAGCCCAGGCAAGCCTCAAACTCAGCAATCCTCCTGCCTCTTCCTCTTGAGTGCTGGGATTACAGGCATGAGCCACCACGCCCAGCACTGTGGTACTGGTACTGATTGCTGGTGGGTGTAAATCACCACTCCTGGTATTATATGTGGTTAACAGGGATCCAACCAGGGAAATTTGTGTTTTTGAGGGAGGGCTGGAACCACCAAGTTAAATCTCTGGCCTTATCATCTATTTATTTGATAGACCTGTTTTTTTGTTTGTTTGTTTGTTTGGGTTTTAGTTTTTTGAGACAGGGTCTCACTTTGTAGTTCAGAATGGCCCTGAGCTCACTAAGTAGCCCAGGCTAGCATCGAACTCAGCAATTCTTTTTTAAAAATTGAATTCTTTATTGGTATATTTAAATACAGTTCACAATCACACTCAACATTGGGGAATTTGTACCAGTATATGACAAAAGTTAATTCTCATTTTTATCCATATCCTTACCCACCCCCATCCCTTACATACATGCTATTTCTTTCTTTCCGAATCATATTTATTCCTTTCCGGGCTGGAGGGTTAGCTCAGTGGTTCCGGCGCCTGCCTCACAAGCGCAAGGTCCTGAGTTCAATCCCGGTAACCACATACAATGCTGGGCGTGGAGACTCACGCCCACCAGCAATCAATACCACATACCACAGTGCCAGGTGTGGTGGCTCACACCTGTAATCCCAGCACTCAGGAGGCAGAGACAGGAGGACTGCTGAGTTCGAGGTTTGCCTAGGCTACATAGTGAGCTCAGGGCCAGCCTGAACTACAAAGCGAGACCCTGTCTCAAAAAAAAAAAATTAAAAAAATATTTATTCTTTTCTCTTATTATGTTCCCCCACCACATTCCCTTTGAATATTTCCTAAACAACCCAATATCAATCTGTGAAATTGAAAATGTTATAAAAAACCTACCAACAAAGAAAAGCCCTGGTCCTGAGGGCTTCACTGTGGAATTCTACAAAACTTTTAAAGAAGAGTTAATGCCACCACTTCTCAAACTCTTGAATGAAATCGAAAGAGAAGCAGTACTCCCAAAATCATTCCTTGAAGCAACCACTATCTTGATTCCAAAGGAATAGAAAGACCCAACCAAAAAAGAAAACTACAGGCCAATCTCTCTAGTGAACATTGATGCAAAAATCCTCAATAAAATATTGGCAAACAGGGGCCAGAGATTTAGCTCAGTGGTTCCAGTGTCTGCCTCACAAGTGCAGGGCCCTGAGTTCGATCCTCATAACCACATACAATGCTGGGTGTGGTGACTCACACCCACCAGCCATCAGTACACATACCACAGTGCCCGGCGTGGTGGCTCACGCCTATAATCTCAACACTCGGGAGACAGAGGCAGGAGGATTCCTGAGTTCCAGGCTTGCCTGGACTACAAAGTGAGCTCAGGGCCAGCCTGAACTACAAAGCGAGACCCTGTCTCAAAAAAAAAAAATTTGGCAAACAGAATACAGAAAGTTATCAAGAAAATCATACACCTTGATCAAGTCCAATTTATCCCACGGATGCAAGCCTGGTTTAACATATGTAAATCAATAAATGTAATATACTATATTAACAGACTCAAGGACAAAAACCATATGGTCATCTCAATAAATGCAGAAAAAGCATTTGACAAAATAGAACTCAGCAATTCTGCTTTTGCCTCCAGAGTACTAGGATTATAGGCATGCACCACCATACCAGCTTTTTATTTTTTATTTTAAAATAAGGTCTTGCCAGTGCTAAATTATTGGGCTGGGCTTGAACTTGTGATCCTCCAGCTTCAGCCTTCTAGTGTGCTGGGATTACAGGTGTGAGGTACCACCAAGTAAAGGTTTGGATATGTTCAGTGTTTGGGAAACTGAGGCTGGAAGATCACAAATTTGAGGCCACAGTTACATAGAAACCCTATCCCCAAAACAAACAAAGTAAAAGTTTAGATAAGGAGTGAAGGGCTGAGCTGCACTTTGAGGATGTTGTGTTGTCTAAGCAAAGAAAAAAAGAAGGCATGTTTGTGGCAGAGAAAACATCCTGAGTGACTCATTGCAAGTGGGCATGTACACTACAGAGCCCATGCCATCAGGCCCCCAGGCAGGCTGTGGTGTCATAAATCCGGACAGCACTGTGGCTGCAATGTGCAAACCCAGCCTGCTGTCTCCTCTTCCATTTTCCTTCACTCCTTGTCTTGGGTTTTCTCCAAGTCATTTTATTTTCAATCCTCCACAACAGGCAAATTCTAAGATCTATAATTAAATATGTCAGTTACCAAATCTCACACCTAAATGAACAGTTTTTGCTATGGTGCAGAAAGTCACAGTACGTCAGGGCCCACAGAGCCTCAGACTCTCCTGGGAATGGAGATGAAATAGAACTTCTTGCATCCTAAATACACTGCTTTTTCCCTACAGAGATGAATACTTGGGGTTTAAATGGATGAATGTGTCAATTATTAGTTGTCAGTGATGGGTGGGGACAGGGCAATTCAGAAACATATTACACTGAAATTGCATCATAGCTAATATTGATAGAACTTCTTTATCCTTTTGCACTTTTATAAGTAGCATGATTGGACTATTTGGAACCTGGGCCTTTTTTCCCCCTTCCTTCATGTTGCTTTTGCTTTCTTCTGGGTCTGAACAATCTGGGAGCCAGGTTTTCTTTAAACAGATAAGAAGTACTGAGAGTCTAGGCTGACGTAGGAAGATCACAAGTTCAACCCCAACCTGGGGAGCTTAGTGACTTAATGAGACCTTATCTAAAACAAAAATTTTAAAAAGTGAAGAGCAACTGGAGATGGAATTCACTATGAAGGTACTAGATTCAATTGCCAGTACCAAGAGGAAAAAAATAAAAAAAGGAATAAGGGAAATGTTAGAAGATGCTCCTAGTAGAAACAACAGTCTGGCACTTAAATGCTAGATGTTGGGCTAAGGTATGGCTCAGTGGTAGAGGCTTTGCTTGGCAGGCATGAGGCCTTGGGCTCCATCTCCAGCACCAAAGTAAATAAATAGAATGCTTTATACCTGTGGTCTTCTGAAAAATGGAAGTTGAACTTGATTTCTACCCCAGCCCCTCCCCTGGTTCTGGGATTTCCCACTAGTAAAAATCTTCAGACTCTGCTCTCCAACAGCAGATGACTTTGTGGACAGCTCCCCTTTGGATTTTGGCTGAAGGGGATAGAGGTAAGGGTCAAGTACCAAGGGGACTGTCCACCAGCAATCCCTCTTTTTCCATATTCTGGTTATCAGGAATTAATTTCCCCTTAAATTTGAAGTACTGGGCTGGAGATTTAGCTCAGTGGTTCTGGCGCCTGCCTCACAAGTGCAAGGTCCCAAGTTTGATCCCGGTAACCACATACAATGCAGGGCATGGAGACTCACGCCCACCAGCAATCAATACCACATACCACAGTGCCAGGCGTGGTGGCTCACGCCTGTAATCCCAGCACTCAGGAGGCAAAGACAGGAGGATTGCTGAGTTTGAGGCTTGCCTGGGCTACACAGTGAGCTGAGGGCCAGCCTGAACTACAAAGTGAGACCCTGTCTCAAAAAAAAAAAAAAATTGTAGTACTTTGGCTTTTTTTTTTTTAAACAGGGCAAATCACATTTAGCTCTTGTACATTTCCTTTCATTTTAATCACAGAATAGCTCCAGCCAAAGGCCCCTTCTCAGAAACCTGGCGATTACAGGAGGAAGGATATCTATTACTAATACTTCATTTGTAGCTCGTCATAAATAATTAACCTGAAGTTACAGTTATGCTCAGAGACCTAATGGATGGGGTACAATTGGCAGTGCAGCCCAAGAGCTTTTTCTCATGGGTTTTACCCCATTCACAAAATCCAGGAAGTGGATCCAGCCCTTTCCATTAGCAAGACAGCTCACTGTCTGCCCTGGACACTTAGAGAGGAAACCACAGCCCAGCCACTTTCCTCTGGCACTTAAACTTGAGATTTGCTCATGGAGCTGTTGTGAGAGCCCCTGCACCATGGTGGGGGAATCTCATGGGCCTCCTAAAGGAAGAGTCTAGGTACCTCTGCATTCACCGATTTTTTTTCCCTTTTTTTCCAATATCAAGGATTGAAACCTGGATTTTTGCACTGAGCTATATCTCTGGTCCTTTTCTTTTTTGAGACAGTGTCTTGCTAAATTTCTACTTTGCCCATCTGAGCTAAAACTTTCAATTCTTTTGCTTTAGTCTCACAGAGTGCTGGGATTATAGGCATTGTGTATCCCCATGCTTGGCCACACAATGACTTTTTTTTTTTAATTGAATTCTTTATTAGTACTTTTTTTTTTTTGAGACAGGGTCTCGCTTTGTAGTTCAGCCTGGCCCTGAGCTCACTATGTAGCCCAGGCAAGCCTCGAACTCAGCAATCCTCCTGTCTCTGCCTCCCGAGTGCTGGGATTACAGGCATGAGCCACCACGGCCGGCCTTTCTTTTTTTTGAGATGGGGTTTCACTTTGTAGTTCAGGCTGGCACTGAGCTCACTATCTAGCCCAGGCAAACCTTGAACTCAACAATCCTCCATTGTATGTGGTTACTGGGATCAAACTCAGGACCTTGCGTTTGTGAGGCAGGTGCCAGAACCACTGAGCTAAATCTCCAGCCCTATTGGTACATTTTATGTACATCTCACAATCACACATAACATTGGGGAATTTGTACCAGTATATGACACAAGTTAATTCTCATTTTTACCCACTTCCCTACCCACCCACACCTCCCCACTCCCTATATACACACTCTTGTATTTTCTTTCAGAATTATGTTTATTCCTTCGCTTCATTACATTCCCACACAAAATTTCCTTTGGAAATTTCCTATCCTACAAAAACTGTCATACTTTCTAGAGTTCATTTACATCTACAGGTGCTCATATCAAAGAGAAGATCTGGTATTTGTCTATCACACAATGACTTTTTAAAAATTAATTTTAGGGCCGGAGGGTTAGCTCAGTGGTTCCGGCGCCTGCCTCGCAAGCGCAAGGACCTGAGTTCGATCCCCGGTAACCATGTATAATGCTGGGAGTGGAGACACGCCCACCAACAATCAACGCCACATACCACAATGCCGGACATGGTGGCTCAC
>PVIC010046873.1:0-14082 GCA_004025085.1 Thryonomys swinderianus
TAAGTCACTATTTTTTTCAAGCTGGCCTGGACTTGGCGATTCTCCTGCCTCAGTTTGCTTCAGTGCTGGGAATACATGTAACCCTTTTACAGCCTATGTAGCAAGTATGTATTGAGACTCAACCCCAAACAGGTAGTCTCGGGGGAAACAAAGAAATAAGAGACAGGGACCACCTTCGCCTCTCCCCCACAATTTCTTGGCCTCATACAGCATCTCAGTTCTTCCCAGGATCTTCCTAACCCCACAGTGCTAATTTACATGGCCATCTTGATTAACATTCCCCAGCCTTTGCACTCTCACCCTCCTCTGCCCGCTGCATCTCTTCTTCATCCACTCCTCCTGTGAGGAGGCCTTGCCTTCTGTTAGAAGAAAAACGTAAAGGTTCTCGTTTTTTCCTCTCAGTGACAGAGACCAACTGGTGCCCAGAGCATTAGAAAACTGCTTGATATGGGGAATATAAACAAACAAATACAAATGTGAAGTCAGAAGTGTTGTGAGGAAAGGCAGTTGAGAAGCCAGACACCTCAGATACCATAACCTCTGCCAGAACCATGGCACCTCTGTCTCCACAGGCCGCTTTTGCAGTACCCATCAGAGAAAGAGAAACATGCCACCTCTTTCTTTCCTTTTCTGTCTCTCCTTGGAAAGACAGGGCTCGGAAAGACTGCAGGCAGCATTGGCACTTGCTTTCTGGGTCACCCTCACCCCATACAGCTGCCTTCCCTATGTGAGGGTCCATTTGCTCAGAAGAAAAAGAATTTGTTACTATTTTCACCCTTGGAACTGTAAAATTTGCTTTTTATCTAACTAGATCAGTAAATATTTCAAGTGAGAACACTAACACTTTGAAATTTTAAATGAATCTATGCATGACACAATTCAGCATCAAGACCTAAGACATAAGCACACTGTGACAGTTCCCTGCCTATGCTCTCCATGCAGTAAAGTCAGATCATCCTGCTTAGTGTAGAGATTCCTGCCTTAGAAGACCACTACCTAGATTCATCCCCCACCCCCCTCACATACCCATTCCTCAGTTTCCCATTTGGAAAGTTCCCATGGTTCAGCCTCTCATTGGGGATAAGTGATGCTAAAGTAGAGGAGAAAGGAGACAGCCAGGAGATAGGAAACCTTCCCTTGAGCATGAAGCCAGAACCAAGAGGTTGGCAAAGACAAAGTGTTGTTGAGCATTCAGTGTCCTGGGTGTGTGTAGCAGACTCCAGGAGAATTCTATGGATGGCTGGGGTCACAGCTCAGTGATAAAGTGTTTGCTATCAGTGGTGAGGTATTGAGTTCCATCCCAATACCACAAACAAAACAGAAAACAATTCCATTTGGAAAGTCAAGGGGAAAAAAGGTTATCTTGCAACCTCCTTTGTCCCTTGGGCCCAATCTCAGCCACCTGTTTCCAGAAACAAGTTTTACTCTATCTCAGTCCTAGAATCAGAATCCTAGACACTCCCACACATACTCGGCAAGTCTTGGCATCAACCCCCAGGCTTACCTACTCAGACATTGCACTTGAGTCTTTATTGCCAATTACAGCTTCCTTTCTTTGGTTAAAACAATATGACTCTTACTCAGAAGGGAATTACAACACCAGTCCTTCCCGTTGGGCAGGTCTACATTCTGGGCACTAGCCAGGCATAGTAGTGCTTTGCCTGTAATGCCAGCTCCTGAGGTTGGCTACGGAATGTGGTTTGCAAGTCAGAGGCCAGCTTGGACAACTTAATGAGACCTTGTTTCAAAATTTAAAACAATAAAATTAAAAGGGCTAAGGATATAGCTCAGTGCTCTCTAGACTAAAATAAAATAAAATAGTATTCTACACTGACCTAGTCAAGTGAAAGAACACTCATCCATTACTCAGTTCATCTAATTAAATCAAGTTGAATATACTAGCTTCAGGGGATAATAAGAGTACAGATAAAGAGAACTGATTCTACAGTTTTATCCTCTGAGTTTGATTTGATAGCACTTGACATTCTAAAATGAATTGACACATTTCAATTGTGGTGCGATCAGTTTGAATAAAACTTTTGGGTTTTATTTTTGTTTGTGATACAGAGCCTCACTATATAGTTCAGGCTGGCCTTGGACTTACTGTGTAGCCCAGGATAGTCTTGACCTCAAAGCTTTGAACTGCACTTCTCTGGTGCTGGGATTACAAGCTTGTGTGCACCTCCACACCAGGCTGAATTAAATTGTTCGTGAATCCAGTAAATAAACACTTCTGCTTCTTCTGGGCCCTGAAAGGATTTCAGAATTAACATCTGAAATAGCTAACTTGTAATTGTTTGGTAAATTGATGAAGCCCCACTTTCTGATAGGTCTGTGCCTCCCTTAGGTCTGTTTTCCTAGAACTCCCAGAGGCTGAGGCCCCAGCAGCACCCAATATTCTTCTGCTCAGTAAATTAGAACTTCAAGAAAGAAACAAAAAAAGCAGGAGCTGGGCTTGGTGGCTCACACCTGTAATCCCAGCATTCAGGAGGCAGAGGCAGGAGGACTGCTGAGTTCGAGGCTTGTCTGGGCTACATAGTGAGCTCAGGGTCAGCCTGAACTACAAAGCAAGACCCTGTCTCAAAAAAAAAAAAAAAAAAGGAACCAGAAGGCCACCTCCTGACCACCTACATGTGCTCAGCTGATGAAAGGGATCCTTCACAGAGAGCAACAAGGAGATTCTGAGAAGACTTGGATTACAAGCAAGTGTGGCTCAGGACAACCTCTCTGGAGGGACCCTAACTGAGCCTGTTGTGTGTCCACGTACCCTGCAGCTCACCCACAGTTTCTTAGTGGGGGGGATTGAGAGGGTCACAGTTTGCTTAACTAATTAGTTAATTATTTCATTAACCTCCCTGTTCCACTTGTTCCCCTCTCTCCTGAACTCTCTTCCCTCTTTGAGTCTTTCAGGTGCTGGAAGTCTTCACCTAGGCCTCCATGGTGAGAAAACTGACTCTGCCTGACCACCTAGTCTTCCAAATCTTTTGTATCTTACACCTGGCTGTTGGCTTTTGAAATTAAAGCTGAGAGTTTGATTCTTGTTTCTCTGATTCTGCTATGATCATTCTCTCTTGAAACCACAGCTTGGTTTCTGTCTGCCCCACAATAGGAGGTTCACAGAGTGACAGGAATATCACATACAGGAAAAACTTAGTTAATATACCCAGGTGTCTTCCTGCCACACTATCCAAATAAAGAAAATTGAAAAATTGTTATCCTCATTTTATGTTTGTTGGGGAAAGAAAACAATCTGAAAAACTGTATGCTATCTAAACTGCATGCTATCTAAAGGCAATCTGTCCCCCTGTGGGACTCCTTGGCAAAGAATCAGATGGGATCAGTAGTCATACTGTATGTGACAGAGTGGTTGCCTGCTATCGGGTGAAATGAAACTCTCCTAAGAGACAAATGAGGTTTTTCAGTTACCAGGTGGGTACCAGTGTCCTTTTACAAAGTGTGGTCATGTTTGGTGGCATTCCAAAGGCATATGTCATCTCAGGTGTTCAGGTCAGAGCTACAACTATAAAGAAGGTTTCTCCAGGGTAGATTACAAAGCACTATAAAACAAGGTTTATAAATAAATGTTTGATACAGAACTAAATATTAGTTAGTCTAAGGAGGTCATTTCCCTCTTTCATAGAAAGTTGAACTAGCTGGACATTGTGAGACAGTCCTGAACTTTCAGCACTTTGGGAAGCTGAGATGGGAGAATTGCACATTGAAACCTAGCCTGAACAACTTAGCAAGACCTTGTCTTAAAATGAAACATCTGCTGAAAGAATAAATATGATTTGAAAAAAAAAAGATAGCACATGTATATAGGGGGTGGAGGTTGTTGGGTGGGTAGGGATATGGGTAAAAATGAGAATTAGCTCTTGTCATATACTGGTACAAATTCTCCAGTGTTGAGTGTGATTGTAAGCTGTATATAAAATGTACCAATAGAGAATTCAATTTTAACAAATGAAATGTCTGCTGGGTATCTAACTCAGTGAAAGGCCTTGGGTTCAATACCCAGTAACACAAAAAAGGAAAAGGAAGAAGAGGAAGGAGAAGAGGAATGTTAAATTAGAGAAAAATCAACACATATTTCCTTGTTTTATTTTGCTGGCTCTGGGGATCAACTCCAGGACCTTATGCATGCTAAGCATGTGCTCTACAACTGAGCTACACCCCCAGCTACGTCACAGTGTTTTGAAAACTTTGAGAAGTTAATGTGATATATAATTCACAACAACTAGCCAAACTTCAAGACCAGAATATACTAAAAGGGTCTTATAATTTCAAGACATTTTCCATTTGACCTATCAATGAGCCATTTGAAGCCACCAAATAATCATCAATATTTGAGCCCAGTTTGGAGAATTACTTACAGTTGTTGAATCCTCAGGCTTTTTACCCTAGGGGAACAGGAAGTGCTGCTGAAATAAACTTTCACTAATCAGGTTGATTGGGTTAGTCAGTAGGCAAGAAGCATGGTTTAACTTTTTCCTACATTCATTAATATACAGGGTGACAAATCCAAGCAGATTACCTGAGGCCTGCGTGTGTAGCTCAGTAGCAGAGCACTTGCCTAGCATGTGTGGGAGCTTGGGCTCAATCCCCAGAACTGTAAAGAAAGAAGAAAGGAAAGAAGAGAGGAAGAGAGGAAGCGGTCAGGAGATGAAGGAAGAAGGAAGGAAAGAATGGAGGGAGAGAGGGAAGAAGAAAAAAGGAAGTGGTGCAGGAAAAACACAGGGAAAAGAAAATTACCTAAGATTACGAATCAGTAATAAAAATCAAAGAGTTTTGTCTCCCAACCATCCTATCATTTTTCACATGTGGAAATTGGCATCTGGAGAATGAATGACTTTCTAAGGTTCCTTGGCAGGTATTAGTCAGCTTCTGATTACTACCGGAGTTCAAGGCCACCCTGAACTATAGAGGCCCTGTCTCAAAAAGCCAAAACACACAAAAGAATACAGTGAAATGAGGGTTGGTTAACCTTCTTCGTTATAATACTCCTAGAAGATTATATTAAAATATCAAAATAGTTTTAAATGTGCTGACAGTGACTGTCAATTAGAACTGCCATTATGGACGCATTTCATTTTCCATGTTTCCTTGTATTTTGAATCTTTTAATATTAAAAACACCAGTTAGGATGTGTTATCTAGTCCTAGCAAAGGATCACGATGGCTTTAAGTAGAATGAACAAGAAGGATCATCTTCTGACCATATGTGGAAGTTACAACTGTCAGGATCCAACAATGGAGTAACAAAATATGATATGTATAGAAGAAGTGGTTCACCTTGGACTACTTTGCTTCAGAGCCTATCCTGCTGAAAGCCAGGTGGCTTGTGAAAGGTGAATGATGAGTCTTCACTTATGCAGCACCTCGACTCACTGTCTTGTCTTTCTCTTGTCTGGATTCACAATGGTCTTATTGTCTCCTTTTTACTGAAAGAAATGGAATCCTGGACCAAGTAAAGCAGTTACGACCACAGCACTGGTGAGGGACAGAACTGGGACTGACATGAACATTTTTCAACTTAACTACATAGCTCTGGAGGCTGCTGTCCCTAGATAACAGAGGCCATATGGCTCAGCACTGTATTCTTCTCCATGCCTAGCAAAGCACCTGGTGTACTGTGGGCCTTCAACAAATGCTTTCTGAAGTCCCAACAGACAGCTGTATTGTGAAACTCCGGGACAGGTTGTGTAATCACAATCAAAAAGAGAAGAGAAGAGATAAGAAGGAAAGAAAAGAAACAAAAAGGCATAAGGATAACCAGACTTGAACCTCAGAGTTGTTAGAAGAATTAAATTCTATTATATTTACAGGGCCGAAGATTTAGCTCAGTGTTTCCAGCGCCTGCCTCGAAAGCACAAGGTCCTGAGTTCAATCCTGGTAACCACATACAACAGTGCTGGGTGTGGTGACTCACACTCACCAGCAATCAGTGCCACATACCACAGTGCCAGGCGTGGTGGCTCACGCCTGTAATCCCAGCACTCAGGAGGCAGAAATAGGAGGATTGCTGAGTCTGAGGCTTGCCTGGGCTACATAGTGAGCCTAGGGTCAGCCTGAAATACAAAGCAAGACCCTGTCTAAAAAAGGAAAAATTATATTTACAAAGCTTTTAATCCAAGAGATGGCACACTTCAAGTAATCAACACGTGTAATCTGTTACTTAAACAAAGACCCAAAGACTAATCTCCTTATTCCCTAACCAACACCATTTCCTACCAAACCAGTTGAAGACCCTGCAGCTTAAAATAGGATCCCTTGGCACACTGATTTCCCTCACAGCCCTGGGCAGGTCTGCCAAGCCTGCTGTGTTGGCTGAGGAACACAGACTGAGTCATCCCAGCTGCCAGCAGGGAAATTTTAAATCCCACAAGGCCATGTTCTAGCCAGATTGATGGCACACCCACATGTAGTTTTCCTGTCCATGGAGAACTCAATGGGGAGTAAAAGGCCATGTGTGTTTCTGGGGTCTCATCTGAGGCCCTCCTATTCTGGGCTTGTATTGATGCCAGAGATTGGTGTATATTAGTCAACATCATTCTGCAAAGAAAAGAAGTGTTGTTAGATCATTTTTGTGGGTAGCTATTGAAACAATTAATTAAACAACTAAAGCTATTTGTATATTTGACTAAGAAACTAAAATATTTTTCAGTCCTAATTTATCTCTCCCCTTGATAGCCTTCACTGTCTCATTAAGAAAATTCTTAGGGCCAGAGGGTTAGCTCAGTGGTTCTAGCACCTGCCTCGCAAGCGCAAAATCCTGAGTTCAATCCCCAGTAACCACATACAATGCTGGGCATGGAGACTCACGCCCAACAACAATCAATGCCACATACCACAGTGACGGGCGTGGTGGCTCACGCCTGTCATCCCAGCACTCGGGAGGCAGAGACAGGAGGATTGCTGAGTTCGAGGCTTGCCTGAGCTACATAGTGAGCTCAGGGCCATCCTGAACTACAAAGCAAGACCCTGTCTCCAAAAAGGAAAAAAAAAAGAAAATTCTTAAATAAATATGTAAGAATTTGTCACCCTAGGGCTGGAGATTTAGCTCAGTGGTTCCGGCCCCTGCCTCGCAAGCGCAAGGTCCTGAGTTCGATCCCCAGAAACCACATACAATGCTGGGTGTGGGGACTCACGCCCACCAGCCATCAATACCACATACCACAGTGCCCCGGTGTGGTGGCTTACTCCTGTCATCCCAGCACTTGGAAGGCAGAGGCAGAAGGATTGCTGTGTTCCAGGCTTGCCTGGGCTACATAGTGAGCTGAGGGCCAGCCTGAACTACAAAGCAAGACCCTGTCTCAAAAAAAAAAAAAAAAAAAGAATTTGTCACCCTACAAAGGCAACTCTGCCTATTCTCAAAAACGGGCTCACTGTTGAGATTCACATTAGTCTGTCCAGTCCTCAGCACCCATCACATATAGCACCACCTTTCCTTTGGCATCTCTGTACCCACTTTGCAGCCTCCCTCTGCACTCCCTTTGGACCTATGTAGTGCCCTTCTCTGTCGACCTGATTCTTCCTCAGTGCACAGTGGTATCGCAAATGTAGGAGAGAGAAACACCCTAGGAGCCAGACAGCTACCAGGGCACAGCTAAAAGTTTCACCAAATTCTAAGGGAAAGTCTTGTGGTGCCCACCAGGAGGACCAATCACGGTACTCATGAGTCTAAACAAGCCCCAGCCTGTGATACTGCTAGTTCTGATGCTAGTTCTATCGCTTCTCGGCCTTTTGGCTAAGATCAAGTGTAGTATCTGATGCTAGTTCTGATGGATGCATCACATCTTGATTACAAAGAACAGGGACATCAAAATGTGAAGTTCAGTGCCTTTAGTGGTTATGTAGAGATCATCTGGTGCTGGAGGACAAATCCCTCCTAGTAGTACAAATCCTTTCTGCAGAAAAAAGAAACAGACAAATTCTTAAATATTTATTTATTTAAGAATTTTCTTAATGAGACGGTGAAGGCTAGCAAGGGAAGAGGTAAATCAGAAGGACTGAAAGGAAGGAAAAGAGGACTATACTCAATTTCAGGGGAGTCACTGACACCCTAAGATTATCTAGCCAGTCTTTATCACCCTCCCTCCCACCCCACCATGTTACTGAGATTAAAACCAGGCTCTTTGCACTGAGTGACATTTCCAGGTTTTACTTTTGTTTTTGTTTTTCTGAGAAGGATTTTGCTTTGTAGTTCAGGCTGGCCCTGAGCTCATTATGTAGCCCAGGCAAGCCTCAGACTCAGCAAACTTCAGACCCAGCAATCCTTCTGCCTCAGCCTCCTGAGTGCTGGAATTACAGGTGTGAGCCACCACACCCGGCACTGTGGTATGTGGAACTGATTGCTGGTGGGCGTGAGTCACCACTCCCAGTATTGCTGTATGTAGTTACCAGGGATTGAACCAGAGACCTTGTGCTTGCTAGGCAGGCACCTATACCACTGAGCTAAATCTCGGGTCCTCCAGTTATTTTTAATATTTATGTTGAGAGGGTTGTCCTAAATCACTAAAACACCCTGACTGGGTTCAAATTTGTGATTATCTTGCCTCACCCTCCCAGAATAGGTTGTGGATTACAGGCCCATCCCACCACACCTAGCTAATCAGTCTTTTCTCCAGGCAAACAAATGAGACTAGGAGCAGTAAAGAGCCTGAACCCTTAATAGGGTTCATGAGCGATCAATGTTCTTTCTCCTCTCTTGGTAATAACTAGTCAGAAAACATTTTGGGGCCGGAGGGTTAGCTCAGTGGTTCCGGCGCCTGCCTCGCAAGCGCAAGGTCCTGAGTTCGATCCCCGGAAACCACATACAATGCTGGGCGTGGAGACTCACGCCCACCAGCAATCAACACCGCATACCACAATGCCAGACGTGGTGGCTCACGCCTGTAATCCCAGCACTCGGGAGGCAAGAGACAAGAGGATTGCTGAGTTCGCAGCGGCTTGCCTGGGCACCATAGTGAGCTCAGGGCCAGCCTGAACTACAAAGCGAGACCCTGTCTCCAAAAAGCAAAAAAAAAAAAAAAAAAAAGAAAACATTTTGTCTGACTACAAAGAATGAAAACAGCAGTTATTCCCATTTATGTTACCACATGCATTTACCAGTAGATCTCAGTCAAATCAAGGCCCCCAGGAAGCCACACTGCAAGCAGAGATAAGGAGGGTCAGCAGTATAAAAACAAACTATCCTATCCTTCCTACCATCCCCCAAAACACCAGAGAACAAAACAAAGCATCTCCTGTCTTAGGCAGAAAGATGCTAGAACTTGCTCATAGGAAGCCATAGATTTCATCCCTGGAGATACAGTGGAGGGGGACAAATTCCTATTACTTCCCCAAATATCGGAAAGATCTGAACAGTGTGCAATCCTTCTTACCACTGACCATCCCACATGGCCAAAGGAAGCCCTGTGCCAACCCCAGAGACTGGACACATCTCCAAAATTGGAAAGCAAAGCTCATGAGACAGAAACAGGACAGACAAAGGCCTGAGGGCAAAAGGACAGAAAGTAGCACCCGGGTCAGAGGGCTTCCTGGAGGCAGAGCATGGGATTTTTCCTGCAGCAAAGGGAACAAGATTGGGAGATCCCTGATGGAAGCTGACAGAGGACCTAGACATTAGACAAATTACACCACATCTTATTCTTCCCAAATTTATTGAGGTGGCTGGGTTTTAGGATCTGCATTTAGCCACACCTTTAACCACCAGAAAGATGAAATTAAGCAATCCTGCAGTTGGAGGGAGAGGGGCGGCTTAGCTGGTGCAATCTGACCACAATTAAAGCATAGAGGGAACTGCGAACTCTAGCTGTATAGGGCAGCGACTATATGAGGGAGTTTTTCTTTGTTTCCCTGCTTGTTTGGCTATTCTGAGTTTTCTTTGGATTATTTTCCCTTTTCTTTCTGTCTGCTTTTTGCTTTTTTATTTATTTATTTATTTATTTATTTATTTATTTATTTATTTATTTATTTATTTATTTATTTTTGAGACAGGGTCTCGCTGTGTATTTCAGGCTGGCCCTGAGCTCACTATGGAGCCCAGGAAAACCTCAAACTCAGCAGTCCTCCTGCCTCTGTCTCCCAAGTGCTGGGATTACAGGTGTCAGCCACCATACCCAGCATTGTGGTATGTGGTACTAACTGCTGGTGCACCCCACCACGCCCAGTATTGTTGTATGTGGTTACCAGATTGAATGCTTCTTTATTAATATTTCTTTATTTTACATTTATCATTTTAAGTCTTTATCCTTCATCCTGCTTGCTTTCTTTTTTTAAAATCATCTTTTCTCCATGTTCTTTTTTTTCTTTATTCTTCCTCATTTTCACTATCTTTTTTTCTTATCTGTTTTCCTCACCAGTTTTCACATAGCATATAGATAGCGGGACCTGTATATGTACAAAAGAGTAAGAATAGACCGGTGCTTTAACTTGAATGGTACTTTTTATGGCCATGTCTGGGTAACAACAGAATTGTGCATAGAGGATCCAAACAAAACTAAACACAAATATATTAATAGGTTCCAAAAACTGCACAGCTTCCATCAATCTCTAATTACACTTCCTGTGTCTGCATCCTCCTCCCGCCTCCACAAATATTCTCTTAAACCTCCACAACACTAGCCATTTACTCCAGCTATAAAAATAACTCCAACAGAGTCCAACTTCCTATCTATTTTTGACTGACTAACACATTTCTCTTATTTCCCTGTCTTCTTACAGACTTACGCCATTCATTTTTCCCTTCTATTTTTCAAGTTTTGAGGTTCAACAATGATATTTGGTTATATCTGTGAACACTGTTATAATCATAAGGAAATCTCTCCTTACAACACAGTGTCTGGGCCTCCAATTAGAGTGGTAGACAATATTTCTTGAAAAATAAAGCCAATATCATGTCACTGTAACATAAGACTAAGGAGATCGCTTTCCCAACGACAAAATCTCTTTGCTCTTTTTGCCTTCAAACCTAAGCACTCAGAAAACACACACATACACAACCTCCAAAGACTTTCAGCTCCTACAAAGTAGATCCAAGGGACTAAGTAGAAAGGAAATCAAACACCAAATAGTTGAATTGTATGAAATGATTAAGGAGGAACCAAAGAAACTCATCAAATTCAAAGATAATATAACCATAAAGACATCGAAATTAACCAATTGACCAATGTACGTATACAAGAGTCAAACAAAAAACTTAAGAGCTACTCAAAACATGAATGATAATTTACCAAAGAAATAGAGCCTATGAGGGCCGGAGGGTTAGCTCAGTGGTTCCGGCGCCTGCCTTGCAAGCGCAAGGTCCTGAGTTTGATCCCTGGTAACCACATATAAGGTTGAGCGTGGAGACAAGCCCACCAACAATCAACACTGCATACCACAATGACGGACGCGGTGGCTCACGCCTGTCATCCCAGCACTCGGGAGGCAGAGACAGGAGGATTGCTGAGTTCGCGGCGGCTTGCCTGGGCACCATAGTGAGCTCAAGGCCAGCCTGGACTACAAAGCAAGACCCTGTCTCAAAAGCAAAAAAAAAAAAAAAAAGAGAAATGGAGCCTATGAAAACGTGCCAAACAAAAATCTCAGAGTGGAGGAATTCTGTCGACTACATGAACAGCAGAAATGGCCAATGTGAAGACAGAGTGTCAGATCTCAGGGACATATGAGAAGCACAAGCAAGACAATATACTCAGAGACACCTTAAAAACTAAATGCTGGGCATGGCAGCTAACGCCTGTAATCTCAGCACTTGAGAGGCAGAGGCAGGAGGTTTGCTGAGTTTGAAGTTTGCCTGGGCTATATAGTGAGCTCAGGGCCAGCCTGAACTACAAAGCAAGGCCCTGTCTCAAAAAAAAAAGAAAAAAAAAAAAAAAAGAATGCAAGGAAAACTTATCCACCAATTAACAATAAGATTAACCTAAGGCTAAGTAAAGTTAGAAAAATTAGAAGTCAGCCCACGTGGAATAAAAATACTGTCTATAGGGCTGGGGACTTAGTTCAAGTGGTACTGTGCCACTTGGATGCACAAGGGCCCTAGTTTGATCCCCAGTACCACACACACACACACACACACACACACACACACACACACAAACTGTCTATAGGGCCGGAGAATTAGCTCAGTGGTTCCGGCACCTGCCTCACAAGCGCAAGGTCCTGAGTTCGATCCGGTAACCACATACAATGCTGGGCGTGGTGACTCACACCCACCTGCCATCAATACCACATACCACAGTGCCGGGCGTGGTGGCTCACGCCTGTAATCCCAGCACTCGGGAGGCAGAGGCAGGAGGATTGCTGAGTTCGAGGCTTGGCTGGGCTACATAGTGAGCTCAGGGCCAGTCTGAACTACAAAGCGGGACCCTGTCTCAAAAAAAAAAAAAAAAAAACTGTCTATAGAATTCAGAGCAGAACACTTTCTAAGTCTGGGGAAAGAACTCAACATACAGGTAAGCAAGGCACACAGAACCCCCTGAGAGAAGGTTGAGAAAAGAAATTTCCCATGACACATAATAGTCACAATCCCAGAAATCCAAATAAGGACAGAATCTTAAACACTATCAGAGAAAAGCAGTCACTTATAAAGGTAAATCCATTGAGATGACCCCAGACTTTTCTACACAAACTTTAAAGGAGAGATCGGAATGAACTGACTCAATCCCTTAAAAAAAAATTTTCAATTGAGACTAATATATAATGGAGCATTATCTTTCAAAACAGACCAAAGAATGAAGACATTCCATGACAAAGAACATACTCAGAATTTTACAACCACCAAACCAGCACTTCAAAAAATTGTGAATACAAGGCCAATTTAAACTATACATCTAGACCCAGCTAAAATAAAAATAGCTCTGGGCCAAAGATTTAGCTCAGTGGTTCCAGTGCCTGCCTAGCAAACACAAGGTCAATGGTTGGATCCCCAGTAACCACATACAATAATACTGGGTGTGGTGACTCACACTTACCAGCAATCAGTACCACATACCACAGTGCTGGGTGTGATGGCTCAAACCTATGATCCCAGCACTTGGGAAGCAGAGGCAGGAGGATTGCGGAATTCAAGGCTTGCCTGTCACGTAGTGAACTCAGAGCCAGCCTGAACTATAAAGCAAGACCCTGTCTCAGAAAAAATAAAAAATAAAAATAAAAGTAGTTCTAATGATTTACTGCTGAAATGAAACACATCTCACCTGAGTTCAATCTCTGGTACCTTAAAAAAAAAAAAGGGAAAAGAAAAAGAAAAGAAACACATCTAATTCAAAAAGAAACTCATACACTAAAAGTCAAAGGATGGAAAGCAATATTTCATGCATTGGAACCATGAAAGCGTGCAGGGATAGCAATCTTACTTTCAGACAGTATGTATCTTAAGTTAGAACTAATAAGAAGAGGCAAAGGAGTTCACTACATATTTGTTAGCAATTTAACGGGGAGAGAACAAATGTAAATATGCATACAGCAGATATCAGTGCACTTAACTGGATAAGACAAACATTGCAGGATATAAAAGATCAAATAAACACCAACACAACCATAGTGAGGAAACTTACTACCCCATTTTCTCAAATATACCACCTTAGTCAAAGAAATATCAGAAGCCCTACACTTTCAAAGAGATTTAGTAGATGTCTAACAAATGTGTTCTATCCTACTACAACATAACATGCATTATTTTCAGCAACACAGGGAAATTTCTCCAAAACAGACCACATACTAGCCCATAAATTCTGCTTAAGCAAATACAAAAGAATCAAAAGTAGCCACCTCTTCTATATATATATATACATAGTGATATACCATAAAGAGATAAACTTGAGACATTTATAGAAAAATGGATGGACCTTCAGACCTTAATGTTAAGTAAAATAAATCAGACAGAGACACTTAAATATCACAATATGAGAAACCCAAAGTATGAATAACTTACAGAGAAAAATAAAATTACCACAGAAAATTAGGAGATAAGTCTTCTGTAAATAGGCAGGGGACCTAGAGATGGAGGGAATAGGAAGGAGAGGTAAGAGGGGAAATAAAAGAATTAAGATACATTACGTAGGGCCAGAGATTTAGCTCAGTG
>PVIC010046874.1:0-14089 GCA_004025085.1 Thryonomys swinderianus
TGTAGTTCAGGCTGGCCCTGAGCTCACTATGGTGCCCAGGCAAGCCGCCACGAACTCAGCAATCCTCCTGTCTCTGCCTCCTGAGTGCTGGGATTACAGGCGTGAGCCACCACATCTGGCATTGTGGTATGTGGTGTTGATTGTTGGTGGGCGTGTCTCCACGCCCAGCATTATATGTGGTTACCGGAGATCGAACTCAGGACCTTGCACTTGCGAGGCAGGCACCAGAACCACTGAGCTAACCCTCCGGCCCAGTATTTAGCAATCTTAATCTTTAATGCCTTCAATTTAAGAGGGAATACTCAGTTTAAACAATGTTACATATGCAAGGGCCAGGGATATAGCTCAGCGGCACAGTGCCTGCTTGGCAAGCGCCAAGTTGCTGAGTTCAATTCCCAGTACACCCTCACCAAAAAAGTTATAGACATATAATTATACCAGTCTTTATACACATACATCTATGTGCTGTCATTGCATCTTACCAAGAACAAACAAAAAATCTCATTTTTAACTGCCTCCTCTGGGGTACTTTGAAATTCAAATTAGAGATAGAGAAGTACCTGCAATGCAGACCTTTCAGTTTGGTTGTTTTGACACAGACCTTCAGTAAATCACTCGCCAGCCATGTGATTAGCTATCTACCCAAATGAAACTTTTCCCCCTTTTCTCTTTCAAAGATTACAACATATATGCACAAACACAAGGAAGAGACAACATAATAGATCATTTTTACCAAGTACTGAGGAAAAATACTTAGCTTTCAATCTGACACTTTCAAAGAGGACAAAACTGCGTAATGGCTGACTCCTTCCTTCTCTGTCTCCATTGAGATGATGAACAACAGTCTATTTCTTCTCTGTTTAGGAAATAGGGGCCAGTTGTAAATGCTCCCGGCCTCTCTCTCCCATCTCAATAACTTTTGGCCCAATTCATTGCTCAAAGTGGTCGCTTAATAAATACTTGTTGAAGGAATACATTAATTCCACAGCCCAATTCACACAAATGAGTATAAATGAGGAAGATGCAATGAATGAGTTAGCCGAGTTGGTCCCAAAATGAAGGGCTTAGCAGAATTCAGACTGTGTAATGATATTACAGCTTTATGGACTGCATATAAAACGATCAATGTTATAAATTGCCCAGCAGTGCCAAGAAGGTAATTTTACTTTCAAATGAGAACCTGAAGGAACAAGAAATACCATCGACATCAAGAACAAGATGTTTTTCTTTTGTGAAAAGTACACTGCCAACCACTGCCAACCAAATTTTAATGGCTCAAAAGTGAGCTACCTGAGAAATGAAGTCAGTGTGTGACACGCAGCTAGAATTAAATTAGCCAGGCTCGCTTTCTTGACTCTAATACAACAGGATCAAATCTCTGAACTGGCTGGTGAAGGGAAGTGCTATGGTTCCTCTAGGATATAAATTACAAAAAAGACCAAAGGAGCTACGTAAAAGACCAAAAAAATAAAGTTAAGCATTCTTGAAATTAAACTATATATGGGGCCCCTTAGCTTATGTTCTTTTGCCCTTTTTTGAAGAACTTAGAAAATCCAAGTGAATCAAAATACTTTTTAAATTAAAAAAAATAAAAATAAAACACACTGGGGCTGGAGGGTTGGCTCAGTGGTTCCAGCCCCTGCCTCGCAAGCACAAGGTCCTGAGTTCGATCCCCAGTAACCACATACAATGCTGGGCGTGGAGACACACGCCCACCAGCAATCAATACCACATACCACATACCACAGTGCCACAGTGCCAGGCATGGTGGCTCACACCTGTCATCCCAGCACTCAGGAGGCAGAGACAGGAGGATTGCTGAGTTCGAGGCTTGCCTGGACTACATAGTGAGCTCAGAGCCAGCCTGAACTACAAAGCGAGACCCTGTCTCCAAAAAAAAAAAAAAAAAAAACACACTGGCCAGAGGTGTAGCTCAGTGATAGAAAGCTTGCTTGCCTGGCACGCACAAAGCTTTGGGTCCCATCCTTAGCATTTCCTCCTAAAACAGAATAAATACACTGTATAAGTACTTCCCTGCTCCCCAACTTTAACAGTTCACAGAATTTCCCTCCTGCTTTGTTTTCTAAATAAGATAGAAATCTATCCATTACACCCACAAATAAGAATAAACTGAAAAAAAAATCAAGACTACCTGGTAGAATTTAACAACTCATTTTAAATATTCTTTGAGCAAGAGGCTACAAAAGCAATTCTACTTAGAAAGACAAAGTTTAGTATTGCCAAAAATATATATCATCCCAAATTTGGCATTCATAAGCAATCCAATAAGATACACAAAAATTATTTTTAGTACAGTACTAATTCACAAAACAATTTTTAACACTATTCTGCAAGGGGAAAGAATTAAGTTCATGAACCAAGGTACCACTGTAACAGTACACCTACACACAAACCAATAGAACTTTTCATATAAAGACAAATTTTAACTTAAGTCATAAACACATCAAAAGCACTAACAATGAGAGAAAACAGAATCTGCCAACTATGGCTTAATGTGACACAAGAAATAGTAAAGGATGTACCAAGAATCATAACTGATGTGAAATTCTACGATGTAAAACTACCAGAAAGAATTGCAAAGTAGTCAAGGATGTGAATACCTTTGTTGGAGCACAATCCATGAAAAGCTATAGAAAAAAAGAGAGAGAGAAGAGTGTAAAACTTTCAAATAAACCAGAATCCAGGTGAGACGTACAAATTCCAGCTCAAGATCTTGGAAGACCAGGAAGCTTAGGATCAACTTTATTTTGAGAAATGTTTTCTATAGCCACCTCTGCCAACTACTGCAAGCAGTGCTTCTTATAAAACAAGAAAGTAAATGACTAACTTTGGAAGCCAAAAACCAAAGAATGAGGGAAACAATATTGTAAGATGGGTTAGCTCCTGCTAGACCAGCTTTTCTGTCTCTGATTCAACTTCTTCGCTTTTGTCCACTTCAATCTCTACACTCCTTCCCCTCTCTCATAAATGTGCCTCTGCTAAAAAGGATACTTGTCAGGAGGCTGAGGCAGGAGGATTGCTATGAGTTCAAGACCAACCTGAGCTACATAGTATGGCCCAGTCTCAATTTTTTTTAAATAAAGGAGACGTAGCTTTGAGATGTTCAGATAAACAAAATATCCACATTTTTCATTTCAGCTTACAGATAATTGTTTTAAGGCAAAATATCTTAAACTTTTACCTAGGTGAAAAATATTCTGTAGATAGGATGGAAAGGAGAAAAAGCTGGTTACTAAAATTAATTTGCCTCAGTGTAATAAAAAGTATATTCAAAGATAGAATTTATAGTAACTTATATCTGTGTAATACTTTAAGTATGGGAAAGGCCTCTAAAAAGCAGTGTCTGCCAATATCATGCATCACCAGTAACAAAACTTTCAAAATTCATCTGTGGAACGCTCTTAAAATGGACAGACCAGGGCACAACCACACTTGAAATGAACCACACTGAAAAATACGTATTGTATCCAGTAAAGAAGGTCCTAGATGTGTTTATTTCCTATTCTTGGCTACCTGCAGCTCCCCCAGGAGCAACTGGATGCCTTTTTATCAGACACTCATCCCTATAAACTTGGCCGCAATTTCGTGCAACCTACAAGCCCTTGCAATATAATTGGAACAACAGCACAAGAGCTCAAGAAAGAAGTCACAGTCTTGCTTTATTCTTTTCCTTACAATGAACCTTTATAAGAGAAACATTTCTCCTAAGGCACTGAGGATGCTGAAGGCAGCGCCGAGCCTTCTCCTCTGGAGGTCCCTGGAGGGACCCCTGGGCGGCAGGCAGGGATACGCTGCTTTTCCGCTGTGCTGATTCACTGAACCTTTTGGTGCAGTGCCTCGGATGGGGGATACGTTTGTTTCTGAGCTGGAGAAAGCCTCCCACGCACAGCTAGCACCTTAGCCTGCATGGTGGCCCAACAGCACACCCCACTGCTGTCACCGCTGAACAGTAGGACACTGTGCAGCCCCAGCTCAGCAGCGCTGGACACCAGGCCAGGCACTCCACATCTCTTTGTCCCATTTTCATGGCAAATCTGACATATGAAACCAGAACTCCAAAAAGTTACTAATAATCCACTCTTCTCAGTTCCCATACTGGCAGAGATCAGCTTTCCCCCATTCTTCATGCCTAAGCTTGAGCTTAGCTGGCCTCACAAAACTAGCTCTTCCATCAAAGTCTGTGGGAGACAGGGTAAGAGAATGCAGCCAGAACCCTCGTGGCAAGGTCCAGTTCCCCGTGAGTCCCACAGCAAAAGGATTAACAACCAACAAACAACAAAATCGGAACCTTGAGGAAAAGGCTGAGCCTGTGCTTGACTCTTGCTACTCTGAGCAGAGGCAGCCAAAGGCCAAACACTGCACAAGTAAAAAAGGCCCCATTGCCCTGAGCTCCCTGCACCTTTATTTGATACAAAGCCTTCACACCCATGATCCTAGCATGCATAAAACAGGGTGGTCCCAAACCTTCTACCCAAAATCCTAGTGTGCATAAAACTGGATGGTTATCCACAATAATCCCTGTTGCCCAAGATCCCTTAGGGCAGGGCAGACATCCTTAAATCAAAACCAATAATCCTAGTGCAATAATCCTTATAGTTTAAAATCCTGCAGGGCAGGACAGCCATCCTCAAGTCCAAGTAAATTGTAAATTCAAGTAAGTCATCCACAGTTGCCTACAGAAGTCAACCTTAAAGACCCCCACACACATACCTCATGGCCCATTCTCTAGTTGTCCCTCAGACCCTCTTAAATGCGATTTTCTCCCTTAACACTGTGAACATAAATCCTATGGAAAGGTTGGGGATTTAGCTCAGTGGTTCAGGCACCTGCCTTGAAAGCCAAAGGTCCTGGGCTCAACCCCCAGTACAAAAAAAAGAAAGAAAGAAAGAAAGAAAGAAAGAAAAATCATACAAAAGCAGAGAGACCATCCCAACAGTGCTATATTTTTTTAGCCCTTCAAAGTATTACTCATTGTGTACTTGTTGAAAGAATGACATATCTGGAAAAACTGAGGCTGTCATGTCACTTGGTTTAGAAAATATAAAAAGCTTTGCTGGACCTGAATTATGTATTTGTTTGTTCATTTGTTCAAACTTTCTAATTATTCAGCTCTTTAAATTCAACTTTACAGTCAGCCTGATGGTGTATGCCCATAATCCCAGTACTCTGGGAGGCTGAGGCAGGAGGATTCGAGTTCAA
Source organism: Thryonomys swinderianus (assembly GCA_004025085.1). Taxonomy (NCBI): domain Eukaryota; kingdom Metazoa; phylum Chordata; class Mammalia; order Rodentia; family Thryonomyidae; genus Thryonomys; species Thryonomys swinderianus. Next base: position 5,221 of record PVIC010046874.1, read on the forward strand.
ATATATCCCAGGAACTTGGGTTCCTCAACAGGGAAAAGTGAGGGGTTATATTATCTCTAAATGATCTTTTGATATTCTTTTGTTTGTTTTTTGGTTTGGGGTTTTTTGGGAGGTTTTTTAGTTTAGTTTAGTTTTGTTTTTTGAGACAAGGGTAGTAGTTCAAACTGACTTTGAACTGATGATTACCTAGGCTGACTTTGAGCTCAAGGCAATCCTCCTGTCTCAGCCTCCAGAGTGCTAGATTAAAGGCCTAGGGCACCACATCCAGTTTTAAATGCTTTGAAACACAAACATACACCTGTCCTATCAAATCAAGAGATTCCCAAAGAGGATCAGAATTTTTCAATAAATGTCATTTGTGCATTCTAAATCCTTATCTTCCTTCCATCCTAAAAATCCACAACTTGGTCTGTCCAGCTCTTGGACCGACACGAAGCCAGTGTTAACTGGGTACAGGTGTCTCCCACGCAAAGGCACACAGCAATCACAATCTGTAATGATGGGCAACTTCCTGGCATTAGTACCACTTCTATAACATAATTATTTCACTTCCCTTTATCACCCTGGAAAATGCAAGAAATAAGATTTAAAGCAGATAACTAACCTGAAGTCACAGAAGTGAAAGTACTAAAAATTTAAACATGTTCAAATTCACAGTATGCCCTAAACATACAAAGATAAATTGGACACTGCACACTTTGATGACTTTCATTTCCTGAAACTCTAATGCATACCGCACAAAATTTGACAAAAAATGAGGTTTGTTTTTCTTTGACTCAGTAGCTCTATGCAACAGCATTCCCTTTCTATCCAGAAAACTGTACTTCTACCACTGCAATGAATACGGATTATTTTATATAGTAAGCAGTCAATAAATACTTCTTGAATTAATGAATGGATTTTCTGTCTCATGATGTCTGCTGTGAATTTTTTTTTTTTTTTAAACAGGGTCTCACTTTGTAGTTCAGGCTGGCCCTGAGCTATGTAGCCCAGGCAAGCCTCGAACTCAGCAATCCTCCTGTCTCTGCCTCCCGAGTGCTGGGATGACAGGCCTGAGCCACCACACCCGGCACTGTGGTATGTGGTATTGATTGCTGGTGGGCGTGAGTCTCCACGCCCAGCATTGTATGTGGTTTCCGTAGATCGAACTCAGGACCTTGTGCTTGCGAGGCAGGTGCCGGAACCACTAAGCTAACCCTCTGGCCTGTCTGCTGTGAATTTTAAAGAACCCAAAAAGAAAAGGAGGCAATGCTATATCTGATTTCACAGATTAAATAAACACCGCACTGTGTAGACCTTCACTGAAGTTTCCCCCGTAAAATTATTTATTGTTGTAAATACTTCTTAAAGGCTGGATCATGGTAGACATGGGAAAACTTTAAAAAAAAAGGTAAAGAAATGTACAGCAAAGGGTCTCGCTTTGTAGTTCAGGCTGGCCCTGAGCTCACCATGTAGCCCAGGCAAACCTGGAACTCAGCAATCCTCCTGCCTCTGCCTCCCAGGTGCTGGGATTACTGGTGTGAGCGACCATACCAGCCATTGTGGTATGTGGTACTGGAGATCCAACTCAGGACCTGTGCTTGCCAGGTAGACTCTGGAACCACTGAGCTAAATCCCAGTGAATCAAAGATCCACCCTACTAAATTCTACAAATGACCAAACATAGATATTATATGGTAATGTTAAGAGTCTTTTAAATGCAATTCTTCTTTTTAATAAAGAGGAAAGGAGGAATGGGGATTTAGCTCAGTGGTTCTGGCACCTGCCTGGCAAGCTCAGGTCCTGAGTTTGATCCCCAGTACCAAAAAACAAAAACAAAAACAAACCAAAAAAACCATTTAAAATATAAAAAGAAAGAAAAAAGAAAAGAGGAAAGGAGAATGTGTTCTTTCACTTAAAGAAGGGCCCTGGAGGTTGAGGAAAATGAAAAAAAAGATTACAGTGTCTGAGGCTCACAAAGGTTCCTTAAAAAAAATAATAATAATAATCAAGGTCTGAAGATTTAGCTCAGTGGTTCCGGTGCCTGCCTCCCAAACCCAAGGTCCTGAGATCGATCTCGGTAACCACATACAATGCTGGGCGTGGTGACTCCGCCCACCAACAATCAACCGGCAATCAGCATCACGTACCACAGTGCCAAGCCTGGTGGCTCAGGCCTGTCATCCCAGCCAGCACTCAGGAGGCAGAGACAGGAGGATTGCTGAGTTCGAGGCTTGCCTGGGCTACATAGGGAGCTCAGGGCCAGCGTGAACTACAAAGCGAGACTCTGTCTCAAAAAAAAAAAAATCAAATACCTGCCTGCATCCATCCAATTTTTCTTTCATATTATTTCTATCTTTAATTATCTGGTTCCAAATCCAATAGAAAACCCTTCTCACTTCCTCTTTACTTCTGATTTCCTGACTAGTAGTAACACTTCATTCAAATCTGTCTCTGCCTCCCGAGTGCTGGGATTACAGGCGTGAGCCACCACGTCCGGCATTGTGGCATGCGGTGTTGATTGTTGGTGGGCGTGTCTCCACGCCCAGCATTATATGTGGTTACCGGGGATCGAACTCAGGACCGTGCGCTTGCGAGGCAGGCGCCGGAACCACTGAGCTAACCCTCCGGCCCCTCATTCAAATCTTTACTCAGTGTTTCTGTGCCATTAATGTATGTAGTTTGCATATGTCTTTATGTTCCGTCCTCCTGAACTGTACCAGGGAAAAGCTCAAGTAGAAAACAAAACAAAAGAAAACCTGTCCGGTATTTGGGAAGAACAATGAATGGCCCCGTTATCAGGTTGGTTGGGAATTAAATCCCCGATTAGTTGGCTGGCTCCTAAACACCGAAAGCCCAGTGCAGTCTTGTAGCTGGCTAAGCATTAAACTTTCTGAATATACACCAAAGGATCACAAAAGAAAAATAAAATATAAACAGCCATATATTAAATTCGCACACCCAAAATAGCATGGGAGCTACATAAATTCAATTTACAGTTTAAACAAGTTGCCACAAAAATCTGAGAGGCCCAAGAGGCAGAGGTGGAGAGGATGGCAAGTTTCATCCCAGCCTGGGATACACATCCAATCAGTGAGAGCCTGTCTCAGATGCAAAAACTCAAGAAGGACTGAGCACATAGTTCAGGGTTAAGGTGCTGGGATCCTGCTCCATTATCATCAAGAAATAAATTTTAAAACCAAAAAATAAATAAACAATTAGCCAGATGGGCCGGAGGGTTAGCTCAGTGGTTCCGGCACCTGCCTAGCAAGCACAAGGTCCCTGGTTCGATCCCCGGTAACCACATACAACAGTACCAGGTGTGGTGACTCATGCCTACAGCAATCAGTACCACATACCACAATTCCCAAATGTGGTGGCTCAGGCCTGTAATCCCAGCACTCGAGGTAGAGGCAGGAGAATTGCTGAGTTCCAGGCTTGCCTGGGCTACACAGTGAGCAAGCTCAGGGCCAGCCTAAACTACAAAGTGAGACTGTCTCAAAAATAAATAAATAAATAATATGGAGTTACCATGTAATCTAACAACTTCATGCCTAGATGTGTGCCAATTGAAAACACATATTCATGCAAAAGCATATAGCACCATTATTTGGAACAGCCCAGAGTCCACTAATAAACAGATAAATCCATACATACTCTAGTCTGGCATTTTCACTTTTATGAATTTACAAATACAGTCACACATGCAGGCAGTTGTGTAGCACTGAGACTTCTGCAGCTGCCCGTATTAGGGACTACCAAACCCTTGGACCCCCACTTACTTATTACTAAATAAATCGTGATTCTGCAATGTATTACAGCCACTGAAAAAAGAGCTGTTCTTGCAGGTATGGCACAATTTCTAGAAGCCTGGAATATGCATAGAAAATCGAAGGACTAAAAATGACCAGAGAAAGACTCTGGACTAAAAATGACCAGAGAAAGACACAGAATTTATACAAGGGCCCATCACAAAAGAGCACACTGCCATTAATCCCCCTGTGACTACGCTGACTTTGAATACATTTATCCCACCATTTTTGCCACTTTCTGAAGCAGTTCTGGAAATCTTTTCATGTCTTTACAAGTTTATAATGAGAAAAAGGAATCAAAGAATCAATGATTGAGAGAAAAATAAGTTGGGAAGGCACTGTCTTTTACTGAACATAAGGCCTCAAATCTTTCTCCACCAAAAACAGTAATGAAAGTAGAAAATCAGTTGAGCTCTGTGGTTACTTTTTCTTGTATATCACCCCAAAAAAGACTGTTTTAGAATATCACTTTTTCCAAGAAACCAAGACTACTAACACGGAGGGACACAGAGAAAAATAACAGGAGAAAATGAACACAATCCTTGGTCTCTCTGAGCTGTCTTACCTTGGGATGGCACCTTCCACTATCTGGGCTTGTAATCTAACTGTTTAAAATAAAGTTTAAAATAAACTTTAGTTTCCAGACTGTCCATCAACCTAAAATATACCTCGATTTGCACTTGTGTTTGTCTAAACACCTGCTTAATTCATGGTCTCACCTTCAGTTTACCTGGCTTATCAAAACCTAAGGTCAGGGAACAGTACATAAAAACGCTGCAAGTACCCAGAGGCGCTGATGCACGCCTGGAATCCCAGCATTCCGGGAGACTGAGACGGGAAGATTCCAAATTCAAGCTCAGCATGGGCCACTTAGCGAGACCCTGACTCAAAAAAAAAAAAAAAAAAAAAAAAAAAAAACAACTCACGCCGAGGCTAACAATCCCCGCACCCCGCAAATGCCTTCAAAACGCTTAGGGGGTGGAGTAGCTCACTCCGCGTAACCACGCACCTCGATCGCTCCACCGAATCCCTTCGCACAGCTCAGCGTCCCTCCTGACAAACCCACAGCTGCAAAACTGGGCTAATTTAGTCTCCCACAACTGCAGGACCAGCGCTCCCGAGCAATGACCCCGCGGGCTGCAGTCCTGCGAGCTCTGGCAGCCCACATTTCTCCGAAGTGACAACTCTGGGCAGGCAACACGCGGAAGGACTGGCTCGGCCGCATTCGACGTGACATTCTCGTTCCTTCGAGGAGCACCAGGGAGGTGAGAGGGCACCAGGGACCCCGGGGAGGGGACAGCGCAGCGGCAGGGGGCAGAATAAGTTGGGGGGTCCGGGGGACCCTGTAGCGCACGCACCCGCAGGAGCCGGCCCTGGCCCGCGCCTGGGAAGGTGACCCTGGCCGCCAGGGATAGGGGGCTCACCGGTGACGTCCAGGTACAGGTCCTCGCGCGGCTCTGCGCGGCGGGTTCTCTTCCCCGCTTTTGCGGCCGCCGAACAGCTCAGAGAGCAAGGGGGCGCGGCCCATCCCGGCCGCCGCTCGCCCTTCCGCTTCATGGAGACGGCCGCTGCGCGTCAGGGTGCCCCTGCCGCCACCATGGCCCCCGCTGGCCCCGCCACACGCACGACGCCGCCGCCGCCGCTCCCTCAGTGCGGCCGCAGACGGTGCTGCTGTGGACGGAGCCGCGCGGACCGGCAGCACTCGTCCCAGTGCCTGAGACCCCCGAAGGAGGCTCCGCGGTCCTTCATTCACAAAAAAAGGCCCGCGGCCCTCCCTGGGGCCCGCCGCCAGGCGCTGTTGATTGGCTGTTGTCATGTGACGTCACGACAACGGGGCCTCGCCACAGGCAGGTACGCGATGACGCAATAAAGAAGTCGGAGTAGCTCAGCCAATCTGCGGTGAGGTGTGCGCGTGACGCCCGCGGCCAGCCCCACCCCCGTCTCCCCGGCGACCGCCTGGTGCTTTAGCTTCCCAACTTCCTCCGGGTCTGTGTGCTCAGCTCCATGCTCGGCTTGTGGTTCGGTTCTCCTTGGTGTTTGCGCTAAGTGAGACTCGCCGGAGCTGCCTGTGTGTGAGAACCAAGGAGCACAGGCTGCTGGGACCGTGTAGTCGTGCAGACTGAGGCAGAGCTGTTCTCAGACTTTGTCCCTGTGCAAACGTGCTGCGCGGACCTATTAATGCGTACGACCCCTGAAGGTGCTGTCACAGCCTTCACTTCTGGACCCAGCGCCCCATTAACTCTGCGATCTCTTGCACCGGAACAGTGTGCAGCGAGGATGTTCGCGGATGTGATTGAGCAAAGGGGCATGTGTAGTCCTGGAATTTCTGTCTTGCAAATTGCAGAATCATATACTTTTTTTGTACTGAGTTAAAATAACATAGGGCCGGAGGGTTAGCTCAGTGGTTCCGGCGCCTGCCTCGCAAGCGCAAGGACCTGAGTTCGATCCCCGGTAACCACATATAATGCTGGGCGTGGAGACACGCCCACCAACAATCAACACCGCATACCACAATGCCGGACGTGGTGGCTCACGCCTGTAATCCCAGCACTCGGGAGGCAGAGACAGGAGGACTGCTGAGTTCGCGGTGGCTTGCCTGGGCACCATAGTGAGCTCAGGGCCAGCCTGAACTACAAAGCGAGACCCTCTCTCAAAAAAGCAAAAAACAACAACAACAACAACAAAAAATAACATCTAATCATCTGGAACTTGACTACAGCTTTTACTCTGGAGAGACTTTAAACAGATGCCCACGGTACCGTCTAAGAAGAGTGAGAAGGTGGCAAAGGCAGTCTTTAGGTTCCGTGTTCCCAAATCTGCAAGATATTCCTGTTTTTCACCAGCACTTTGATGCCTTGTGCTGCTGTCCTGCGATTCCTGCCAATCTTGGGGAGAGAAGGAATTTGAGGATGTCCCCTAGGAAGCCTCAGAAATGCAAATTGGCCTGGATTTCTTGGGGAGGTAAGGTTTGACTTCTATTGTGGTGAATTTTGCCTTTAAATGCTGCTACCTCAGGAAGAAAGGAGGCTATGGGACCTGTTTCCTTGCCCGGAACTACACATCACAATTCCCTGAGAGCTTTTTCTTAAGCTTATTACAATAGTGTGTTCGTGTTCAGTCTTAACCGTGTTTCCCAGAAAGAGTTGAGTGAAGACCTTAAATTTAAAACTGTCTATGTGTTTGTAGAAACAGCAAAAAAACTGGGAGATTACGGTGTGCGGTGTGCTTTATATATGAGTCTTGGTAATCAGAAACCTTAAGTCATAAATGCTCTGACCTGAAAGAGGCCTTTTATAGTGTTTAGAGAATCTGTCCAATACCTCCAGACTATCAGAAAATTTAAAACGATAACTGTCCCAGTGTTCCCTAGAATTACAATACTACAAGTATCCTGTGACAGTTTTTGAGAGTCACTTACTTAAATGTCACTCTTGAATGCCAGGTTCACTTATGTAAGGTCATTTTCTCTCACCTTCAAATAGTGTTTGGGCTGAAAATTCTAACAATAAATAAAAGAAAAAAATAATAAATAATACTACCATTAAACATTTTTATGTTACTGGGCATAGTGGCTGAGTCAGAAGGATCACCATTAGTTCAAGCCCTGCCTGAATTAGAGTGTGACTGCCTCAAAAAACAAAACAAAACAAAAAAGTATTTTCCTATTTTTCAAGTACATATTTTTATTTTTGTTCATATAGCAACATTAAGAAATAAGAAATAGCTTATTCTGGGCCGGAGGGTTAGCTCAGTGGTTCCGGCGCCTGCCTTGCAAGCACAAGGTCCTGAGTTCCATCCCCAGTAACCACATACAATGCTGGGCATGGAGACTCATGCCCACCTGCAATCAGTGCCACATACCACAGTGCCGGGCATGGTGGTGGCTCACGCCTGTCATCCCAGCAATCGGGAGGCAGAAGCAGGAGGATCGCTGAGTTCGAGGCTTGCCTGGACTACATAGTGAGCTCAGAGCCAGCCTGAACTATAAAGCGAGACCCTGTCTCAAAAAAAAAAAAAACAACAAAGAAATAGCTATACTTTGGAAAACAGCCTATATGCTAAGTACACATATCAAAGTATTTTTGGTTTGCTTTGTTGTCATTTTGTTTTGTTTTGTTTTGTTTTGTTTTCTTCAGTACTGGGGATTGAACTTGGGCCCTTGTGCTTCCAAGGTAGGTGCAGTACCACTTGAGCTAAATCCCCAACCCTTGTTGTTTTGATTTTTGAGACAGGTCTCGCTACATAGTTCCGGCTGTACTTGAACTCACTATGTAGCCCAAATTGGCCTCAAATTAGCAGCAATTCTCTTGTTTTTGCCTCCTTAATGTTGGGATTACAGATGTACACCACTATACCTAGCTCATATTAAAGTTTTTGTTTTTTGTTTTTTGGGGTTTTTTTTGAGACAGGGTTTCACTTTGTAGTTCAGGCTGGCCCTCAGCTCACTATGTAGCCCAGGCAAGCCTTGAATTCAGCAGTCCTCCTGCCTCTGCCTCCCGAGTGCTGGGATGACAGGCATGAGCCACCACGCCCGGCACTGTGGTATGTGGTTTTGATTGCTGGTGGGCATGAGTCACCATGCCCAACATTGTTAGGTGGTTACCGGGATCGAACTCAGGACCTTGAGCTTGCAAGGCAGGTGCCAGAACCACTGAACTAAATCTCCGGCCCCTCATATTAAAATTTTAAACCCTTTTTATATTTTGTCTTTAGGTCATTTTTCAATAGTGGCAGGAAAGTACTGTGTATTTTTTACCGGATATGTTTTTGTGGGTGCCTTTTTTTGTGAGAGAGAGAGAGCGTGTGACTTTCTACTTAGTTCAGACTGGCCTTGACCTCCAGGTGGTCCTCCTGCCTCTGTCTCCTCAATGTGGGTTACCATCAGGCAGCAACATACCCTATCCTGTAGGGACACTCCTTTTGAACTTTCTGACTCCTCTCTTCAGTAAGTTGACATCTGGCTCTGAGAGTTTAACCGTAGGAAATATACTTTAGTTTGCTTGCTGGAATGGTTTATGGTTCTTTGTTTAGCCATTGGTAATAAAATTCAGAGCTTAAAAAGCACCTTTTTTTTTTTT
>PVIC010046875.1:0-14079 GCA_004025085.1 Thryonomys swinderianus
GTGATGAGGGGAAGGAATAAATATGATACAGAAAGAAAATAAAAGAGCATGTATAAAGGGGGGAGGAGGGGGGAGTGGGTAGGGATATGGGTAAAAATGAGAATTAACTTGTGTCATATACTGGTACAAATTTCCCAATGTTATATGTGATTTTGAGATGTATATAAATTGTACCAATAAAGAATTCAATTAAAAAATTCATGCAATGAATATGTAGCATGTGCTCTATTCATTACCTATGCACTGTGGTTGTAGGACATAACAAATTATCATTTACTGAAGTACACATTCATTCTCCTTATTAGTCATATCAGTAATCTAAAAAAGGAGGAGTTTAAACTGCACAAAAACTATACAAATATAAATGAATTTCCTTTGTGATAGGTGCTGTGTAATTAAATTATTCAGGGTGCTAAGGAAATATGCAACAAAGGCTTAAACCTAGATTAGTCTATTAACAGTCTCACAATGACATGTAAGCACAGAGATATATAAGTATGCCTTAGCAAGTGTTAAATCAATGTAACACATTATTATAAACTCTCTCTGTAGATCTTTGGGCTAAGGACAGTTTCTACACTTTTATAAGGTTAAGAATAAAAGAGAGAAGCAAAGGAGGTCAAAGGAGAAGAAAGAATTAAAAGTACCTCAAATATCCCTCACAGGGTCTAAAATATTTACCTCTTGTTGAGAAAAACTTGCCAGGCTCGGGATCTAGTTCAGTGGTAGAGTCTGGCCTAGCATGTGCAAGGCCCTGAGTTTCCTGCAGCATGTACTCAAACAAATTTGCCAACTCACATTTTCTACAATGTAATCACTTACAATATAATAAAGTTTTATCTTAAAAATTCAGTAGACCTCTGCATAGTATACATCAATACTGAATATATATCAGGCATATCTTTTTCAAAACTGGATTTCTGTGGTGCAATCGTCAAAAGTACTACATTTACAATCAGCCTCAGAATACGCATATACTATTCAATCTTACTTAACTGTGGTATCAGCACGTATTTAAATATGATTTCCTTGTTAAGAGCAGCTAACAAGGTGTATAAAAAATGACAACTAGGGCTGAAGGGTTAGCTCAGTGGTTCCGGCGCCTGCCTTGTAAGTGCAAGTTCCTGAGTTCGATTCCCGGTAACCACATACAATGCTGGGAGTGGAGACTCACGCCCACCAGCAATCAATACCACATACCACAGTGCCGGGCGTGGTGGCTCTTGCCTATAGTCCCAGCACTCGGGAGGCAGAGACAGGAGGGTTGCTGAGTTCGAGGCTTGCCTAAGCTACATAGTGAGCTCAGAGCCAGCCTGAACTACAAAGCGAGACCCTGCCTCAAAAAAAAAATGATGAATAGTATCACAGCTTCATAATCATTTTTATGCTTTAGGTGAAATATGAGACATTTATATTGTGAGGTTCTAAAGCAGTGGGCTCTATTAATAATTTTGAAAAATAATTGCTATATATTAATAGGAAAGACTGTACTTACTAAGACTTTTTCAACTCTTTGACTTCTACTTCTATATTATTTTTAAACTTAGTCATCTCTTCTAAAAAACAAAAGAATACATGTTAAAAGCTGATTAAAAGACTAGGGCAGGTGAGAAATAATATCATCTACAGGAAAAAAAGAGTCAAGAAAAAAGTCAATGCAACCAGAGCTCTGTAAAGCATAGAAGTATGCAGAGTCTAAAGCAGCAATGCCAAAATAAAATGGCAGTAACAGATTTATAAAGTTCATTCCATTGCCAAATGAGCCCAAAACATATAAGCCAAAATAAGTAAGATGTCTACATAAGACATACTTGGAATGTGGTGAGGAAGTGCCTTTACCTTTCAATTTATTGCTATCTAAACCTACCTGGCCTCTTAAGCTTTATTAAAAACATAAAAGAATTGATCTTTCCCCAAGCTGTTAACACTGTACTTTGGATTTTGATATTCTCACTTCCTTTATTATTAAATATGGCTCTACGTGAAAAAAGTTACTTCTACTCCTCCCAAATATCACATTTGAATATACAACAAAATTATGTAATATGCCTTTGTGCCCTATCAAACTATTCAAATTCCTCATTTTGTTTTACAAATTCTTGTCAACTACATGTCTCTTTCTTGTAAAACTAATACCTATCTCCAAAGATCAACTGTAAACCAGGAATGGTGATACATGTCTGTAACACAGCATGAGAGTAAAGCCAGAGGAATGCAAGTTTAAACTAAGCCTAGAAAAACCTAGAAAGACCTTTCTTCAAAAAAAAATTAAAAACAGCTGAGGAAATAAGTCAGTAGGAAGGTCCTGGGTTCAGATTCAATCTCCAGTACTTCAGAGAAACATAAATAACAATAACTATAACATGTATACTTCTCAGTCTTCATCACAATACTGCCAACTACTTCTTGCTTTTCTTCTTTGATTATAAAGACCCAGCATTATTCATTTTCACATTTCCTTTTACTTCCTACTCTTGCTGTCTTTGTAAATATAGTTCTTGTTTGTCACCCTAAACAATACTGCTTGGGGAAGCTTATTTGTATTTCCCATGAATTCAATATTCTGAAACAACTTGCCCAAATATCTCATTTTTTTCTCTTTTCTTACATTTTAACCTACTTACACAAGAAAATTCATTTTTGGAAATAGTGCCTCTTCTTAATATTAATGGTTATTAACTATTGGAAATATACCAATTCCTAAAATTTTCTCAAGCTGTACATATTTGAAAAAGTATCTGTATTCACTGTCTTCAAGAAAGACAATCAATCACAAGACATGAAATGTCAACATACATCTAAAACAAAAGCTGGTCACATGTAAAACTTAGAAAGTTTCATTTTAATCTTAATTTGAGGACTGATTTAAAACAACAGGCTGAGTAAGTTACCTTCTCATGTTGATCATATAACATTGGAGAAAAAATGGTAGAAGGAGGAAATAACATTACCAAGTCAAAACAGATTACCACTGACAAACCAGGTAATAAGGAATGTTTGCAGAGAGAGGGCTTGGACTAATTCAGTGAGGCTAGCTGGAACAGCTGAACTAGTTGATCACACTACCCACCACAAATGTTTAAAGCAAAAATTATGGGAGTTAGGATCAAAGACACTTCCATGTCCCAAACAGCTCATGAACTCCAAGGAAGATGAACATGCCCTATACCATAGTGGAAATCCATGTCACACATGCCAAAGTCAGCTGTTTGGTATCACTGGAAGATCTAATAGGTTCATCATCATTGCCCCATATCAAAAGACAAGCTACCAAGCCCACTTCTCTTTGCAATAACTTTGTAAGTTTACACAATCAAAAGGATCATATTATAATTCATGTGAGTAAGATGGATTCTCAGTTACCACCCATGTGTGAAGATAAAACTAGGAAATAAATCTCCAAATTCAATCAGAGGAAAACCTAAAATAGAAGAGAAAACCTAAAACAGAAAAGAAATACTAAAATAGAAATAGTAGAAAAGTGAACAGAGCAAACAGAAGCAGCACAATATGATAAAAACAGGGTAGTGTTTCAGATTGCCTAGAGCTCTTGAGACTTTAAAATTTGGAAACGAGTATTTTAAAATACAAAAATAGAAAAAGTTAAATAATTAGCAGAGGAGAAGCCAGAAAACCTTTCCCCAATGTTTGGAGAAAAGAATAAAGAGGGAGAAAGCATAAAACAAAATTGTAAGGAACATACATGAAGAACAGAGAGAATTTCCTAAATCTCCCCATCAAGTGGGGCTGAGAACACTAAGATTTAGAGGACAGGAAGAAGCAACAGGAAAAACGCTTTCCAGAGATTAAAAGAAGACAAACTAACATTAGATTAATGAGCCTTCTAGAAAAAGGTAGTGGTATGATTCCATGGTACTCTTTCATACCTGAAACACTCATATAACCTACAATCCATTTGTCTGCTTCCACCATTTTCCTCACTAGCTGCCTATTGCCATCTGTCAAATTTACGCACCCCACAGAAGATGCAAAGAGCCAAATGAAACAAAACAAAAACAAACCACATAAACCAGGTTAGCCCATTCCTTTACTTACAATCTCTGTCATTTTCCCTTAGTGTTAAAATAAAATCAAAATTTTTTGATCTATTTAAATTGTCTCTCTGTACTCCTATCAACCTCTCTGCATATCACTTCTTATACTGAGACTTTCATTCAATCACTTAAATGAAGCAAGCTCCTTACCAGAGCATTTTTATATACATTCCCAGAAGAAAAATTTTCTCGAACCCCAAGCTTTACCTAACATTTTAAATCTCACTTCTTATTTTTTCAGATCTCACCTGAAGGCCACATATGATCAGCATATCTAAATTGCGCCCTAATACTTTTTATATTGCATTTAGACCAATCATTCGCTATTTATTTGTGATAGTTTCTTGTACCTACCTGCTAAGTAGAATGGAAAATTCATGAGGAAAAAAAAGCCTGTTTTCTTCTTTATAATATATACAGGGAATAGAGTAAATGAAGAATACATACAGCTTGGTCCAATAGCTGTATTACACATCTGCTTATCAAAGTAGAAGCACAACATGTTTAACGGAGACTATGTTACACAGCCAGTTTGAAAGCATAATTGGAGGGAAAGCACATGGAGGGGGAAGAAAGCAAAGGGGTAGGAAGGGACAAAACTTTTGTATTATAGTTGGTGTTATTTTACTTTGTATGCAATACTCGTATTCTGTAAAGAAACAATGAGAAGACAGCTAGTGTTAAAGAGTTTAAAGTCAATAATGAGATAGCTCTTGAATGTGCAATACTGAATAATCACAAATGTATTTTTAAAATGCAGGTTCTAGCATCAATATAGAGAATGAGAAGAAGATATACAAAACTGGACACAGACTTATTTTCAAATTACTGCAATTAATACTGGTCTAACATGTCTGATCCAGCTCTAACCTCAAGAGAGAGAAGCAGAGCACATGCTATATCAGAGCAGAGCATCGATAAAAAAGTGGTTTTAAGACTGAGATTACTGAAGGGATGACACTTTATATAACGAAGATGGAAATCTAACAAAATGCCATCAAGGGCAGAAAGTAAAGTTTAGCCAAAAAATAAAGCAGTAAGGTTACAATAGAAACATAAAGCAAACAGAAGCTTGGTACAAAAAAAAAAAAAACATGATGGTTAAGTAACTATGAGACAAACTAGAATAATCTCAAGTACGGTTTGATGAGAGAATGTGCTTAAACCTCAAAAACTGAGAAAATGAGAATATGATCTCTTCTGGATCTCTTAGTACAAAAGAAAAGGGAAAGATTCAAGAGTTTTGGTGCATGCCTATAATCCCAGCACTTGGGCTGGGGTTGGAGGACAGCTGTAAGTTCAAGGCTTAGCCTAAAGCACATAGTGAGACCCTGTTTCAAATTGCTTTTCCCAAAGAAAACAGATGAAAAGACAAAAGTTGTTTAAAGTTGAGCATCGTAGCATGTACTTGTAATGACAGCAAGTGGGGTGGATGCACAAGTTTTAGGCCACCTGGGCCTAAAACTAGTGAGACACTATTTCAAATAAAAAGTAAAGGGGAACAGAGGTCAGGCATGGTGGCACATGTCTGTAATCTCAGACCCTTGGGGCTGAACCAGAGGATCACTGTGAGTTTGAGGCTAGCTTCTGCTACTTAGTAAATTCAAAGCCAACCTGAACTTCACAGTGAGACCTTGTTTCCAAAACAACAACAAAGGCATGGCTGGGCATCACAGTGCTAGATACCCTGAACTCAAGACCACAGAAAAGGGAGAAAAGCTATTAAGCAGTTTGAACCCTCAAATTTCTTGCATTGTATATATCAGATATTAAGAATTAGAATTAGGAGCACTAGGTAACAGTTGGCAGTGATACAAAACAGAAACAAGAGAGAATATCCTCCAAGGTTTTTTTTGAGACAAAACTACTAGCCAAAGAAATAAATAAATGAGGTTGAGTTCCTACATGACTATTAATACTTCTCTTCTTCATGTTTTTTATGTTCCTTTACCTCGAACTATCCAAAGACTCCCTACTATACCTCAAAGTTTACCTCTTCTATACAACCTTGCCTAACTTTCTCTATAGTATACACTGCTATTGCTGCCTTCCTCTTAGCATCAGAAATAACAATTTCCATAAACAAACAATGTATGAACATTTACTCCAGCTATACAAATATATAAAAATGCAAAGGCATATTTTCAATGTATTCAACATCATTGTTTAGGGATGTATTTTGTGAAACTAATCATTGTAAAACATTAAAGATAAATAAGGTTTAATTTCTAATATTTTTCTTGCCTTACCCTAACATAATCCTGGGTCACACCTTGTGTTCCATATTATGGTTTAGTTTTATATATTCAACCTCTCTCATAAGAATCAAAAATTTCTTAAGGCCACCATATTTGACTTACATGACAGTAGTCAAATTTCCCATAATTATTGTTCTAATATGAGAAAATCGTAAAATGGACTTGAATTTGTAGAGGACAAATCAGACAGTTTCAATATTAAACTGAATTGTTGTAAATATAGTTTAAGGTGCACAATTACAACTTATTTTACAACATCAAACAATTCTAAAGAATGTAAATATATACAGTAGTTTAAAACAGTACTTTCTCCTCTCAAGATTTTTAAACTGGGTAAGGAATGCTTTTGAAACTATTCTAATGCAAAATAATCCTAAGAACAAAATTATTTGATGTGTTTAAGTACAATTTTGAATGAGTTCATTAACAATGGAAAATTAAGCAATTAAGAAGAAAAACATGTGCTTTGAAAGTTCTATAAATAAGACCTTTAGGTCATATTTTTCAGAGAGTGTTTTGCTAGATTCAGGCTGATCTTGAACTCATTATGCAGCCCAGGCTGGACTGGAATTTGTGAAAATCTTTCTGCATCGGCCTCCTGAGTGCTAGAATTACAGGTACGCATCACCATTCCACCTGCTTTTGAAATGTTAAGTAAACGTTTCAAATCCTAAGTAATACGGGTGTAATTATTTTAGTTATACAAGGTTTCAAAACTACTAATAAAGTTGACACAAAGTTGTGGAGACATTCAAGAGGAAAACCTGTCTATCCATAGAAATTTTTAAAAAATCATTTGGTTGAAATCAGATAAATATACTTTGTATCTTTTCAATTTCCTATATGTACATTATTCAGATTTGTAAATATTTGGCATGGATCATTAAAATCAGCTAATGAAATGGTCGTAAATTCACAAGATAAGAATCTCTTTGGGGTCATAAAATTATTACATAGAAACAATGTCATATAATAGTATAGGATTACATTTTCCTACTTTAAGTAGTTCTTAATCCAATAAAATTAGGCAATGAAATTTTAAAATTTAATTAAAACAGTACATGCTTCTCGCTAAGAATTATTAAAGATACAAGTATCTCTTAGGCTACTTATTTCTAAATGTCTATGAACTACATAATAAAACTCAAGTCTTTCTTATGGTCTAAATTTTCTCTATTCAAGTATGTTCTTTCAATTGGCCAGTTTTATCAAGGGATATAGCATTGTCTCAGTCTTACCCAGCATTCTTGGTTTCTTCTGAAGACCCAAGTTAAGTATTTTCAGCTGAATTTCACCTTCCAATCTTGTGAAAAAATGGTTCATTTTACAAGGAAAAATATTCTTTTAGACAGAATTCATCATACAAACTAAAACTAGTATAGTTCACCAATTAATGTATTTTAGCAAAAAAATCACCAACTCAATAGTATGAAACATTTGAGTACCTACTTTGTATATAATATTTTAGAAGACATTATTATATAACTTCATATTAACTATAGCTGCATAAAAACAATGCATAATAGTTACAACTTATCTTTTTTAGTAGCCAAATTAATGTATCATACAACTCTGAAAAAGAATGAGTACGTGGGGCTGGAGATTTAGCTCAGTGGTTCCAGCACCTGCCTTGCAAGCGCAAGGTTCTGAGTTCAATCTCAGTAACCACATACAATGCTGGGCATGGTGACTCACACCCACCAGCAATCAATACCACATACCACAGTGCCGGGTGTGGTGGCTCACGCCTGTACTCCCAGCACTTGGGAGGCAGAGACAGGAGAATCACTGAGTTTGAGGCTTGCCTGGGCTACATAGTGAGCTCAGGGCCAGCCTGAAATACATAGTGAGGGGCCGGAGGGTTAACTCAGTGGTTCCGTCACCTGCCTCGCAAGCGCAAGGTCCTGAGTTTGATCCCCGATAACCACATACGATGCTGGGCATGGAGCACCTGCCTTGCAAGCGCAAGGTCCTGAGTTCAGTCTCAGTAACCACATACAATGCTGGGCATGGAGACTCACGCCCACCAGCAATCAATACCACATACCACAGTGCTGGGCATGGTGGCTCACGCCTGTAAACCCAGCACTCGGAAGGCAGAGACAGGAGGATTGCTGAGTTCAAGGCTTGCCTGGGCTACATAGTGAGCTCAGAGCCAGCCAGAATTACAAAGCAAGACCCTGTCTCAAAAAAAAAAAAATGAGTACATAATACTACTAAATTCTATCTGAGGAACATCACATAATGTGTGGTGGATACACATAATGTACATTTTTTTTTTTTACTTCTTTGGCTTTTTCCTGAAACTGGAAAACTGAAGTATTAGCTAGATGAATCTAAGATGACTCACAATTTCTCATTATATAACTCTCACAGACCAATAGAGAACAGGTAAGAATATTGTATAAATGAAAACCTAGCCTTTCATCCCTTTCCAAGCACAAATAATGGGTAAGAAATAATGGCAGGCTGTCTTGAGATGACACTGAGATATTGTCTTGAAATAAAAATTTATTTCTACCTTTTAAACTACTAAAATTAAACCCAAAGTTAAATGCACAAAATAATTACCTCACAACAGATTCATATAAATACTTCTTTAATATAAAGTCATGAAAAACAGAACTAGATTCTAACAATCAAATTAAGCTATTCAGAAGAAAAACAGGCTTTGAAATTTCCACAAAATGGGCCTTTTGGTCCCGTTTTTAGATGAAATGCGTATTTTACATATACCTAAAGAAGTGCTTTTTAGATGAAATGCATATTTTATATATACCTAAACATGGCCACTAACTTAGTAAGTACAGAGTTCTATCTACTATTTTTCAGGATGGCTGCTAAATTCATAAATCAGAAAAAAGGTTGCAGACTCCAGTAAAATAAACCAGCATCCTTGAAGTCATTCTGAGCAGCATACCATAAGAATATATGCACACCCATATTCAGAGTGGCACAGTTTATAACAGCTAAATCTTAAAAACAACCCAAATGCCTATAAACTGATAAATGTATAGAGAAGATAGGGATCTATGTATAAAATAGAGTACTATTCAATGAAAAAGAAGGATTAGTCTGAGACATTTCTAGCTTACCAGATGCACCCTGAGGCCATCATTTTAAATGAGATAAATTGGAGACACAGGTTTGAAGACCTCATTGTTTCTCTAGTGTGAGAAACTGAAAGTGGACGTAAGAACCAAAATGTTTGACGTGTATTGGGAAACGGGTAGAAAATGCTCCAATGCATAGGGGAACAAGTGAGAAGAAAGGGAGAGAAGGAAAAAGGAGGGGAGATAAAATGAATAAAGGGCAAAAAAAAAAAAAGAAACAGCTTTTGTAAGTAACTGGGTGGAGGGAGGGAATGGGAAAAGAAGCACCAAGATATATCATAAATAGGTGCTAACTCCCTGTGATGAATATTATCAATATGTATATCTAAAATGTGACAATAAAGGTTTTGCTTCTTTATAAAAAACAATAACAACACATACTTGCAATAAGTTTAAGTTGTATCACTACATCAGCAGTTAGGATCCAGTTGTTACAGTTTCACTTTACAAAAAACCATGCGTGGGAATGTCTGCTTTTAAATATCTTCCTATACAGTGGAAGACAGCTCAGTGGGGCTAAGTCTTGCACCCGCTGGGCTAGCACAAAGTCCTGAGTTTGATTTGTGGTACCACAAAGACTGAAATGTATAGTAGATGTTGAAAAATGGGAAGAAAGTGTTCAAATGGGAAGGGAAAAAAGAGAGTAGAGTGGGATAAAGGCAGGAAGATGCAAGAAGAAAAGTAAAAATATAAGGAAAAATGGAAACAAAGTTTTTGTAATAGGGAGGAGAAGGAGCTTGAGGTGGGAATGGGGTAAAATAAAATAAAAAAAATAAGCAGGCTGATCTTTGCCGGGAAAGTAGATTACAATAATTCTCATAGTAAAGTCAGATAACTACTGTGCATGATAGAGGCCTCCATTACTAGCACCTTCTAGGGATACAACAATATTTTTCCCTCCAAAGGAAAAAGAAAAGCACACATAGCGTTGGGAGCCCACATTAATCACATCTGATTTTTTTATGAAAAATAATTCATTATCAAATTAAAAATACATGAATAAATATGGGCTGAGGATCTGCCTCAGTAGTTTTGCACCTGCCTTGCAAGCACAAGGTCTTGAATTCAATCCCTGGTAGCATTTCCTATAAAACCTACTGGCCCTGTACAAACTTCTGAAGTATATTCCTACTCTATACATAAATTACATTCAATAGCAATGGCCCTGAATACTAGAAGTAAAACTTTTACTGTCTGATTTATTTAAAATAAAATATATTCACCTTTGCTGTTCTTTTATCATTCCTCCAAGTTGCATATAGTAAGTTTAAGTTCAGAAACCATCAATGAATGAACAACTTTAGCCTCGAATTCTTCCACTTGAGCTTCTTTTCCTTCAGTAAGTTGACATATTGCTTTTTTCTCTCTCTGTAAATCTTCTAAAGCCTTTTGAGTATTCTAGATGAAATGTAAAACAAAACCAGGGATCTGGAGGAAAAACTCATCCACTTCTATAATTTGCTATCCCTTCCAACCTTCCACTTTTTCCTATCCACCATCCCTCTGTCACCCAGGACAGCCAACACATATTCTTATTTCAATTTACCATTCTCTGACTTTCAGATATAATCCTAATTTCTCCATAAAATCTTCCCATCCAACCCAGCCAATACAGTTGTCTTAATTCTTAAAACTATTACAGCATTTGATTAGCCTGAATCAATCTATAGGTATCTAGGGTGGTCTTGGAATTTATATTTTTGTTGTGCCTGAATCCAGTGTCTCTAATATAAGAGTTTGTAAACTAACATTGTGTCTTCTTCAGTTGAAGCTCTGGATCCTTGTACCTGGTTTTAGTATTCAATAAATTTGTTGACTAATTGATAGTGTGACTTCTTACACACTAATTAGTTGTTTTTGTTTTTGTTTTTTGCTTTTTGAGACAGGGTCTCACTTTGTAGTTCAGGCTGGCCCTGAGCTCACTATGGTGCCCAGGCAAGCCTCCGTGAACTCAGCAATCCTCCTGTCTCTGCCTCCTGAATGCTGGGATTATAGGCCTGAGCCACCATGTCCGGCATTGTGGTATGCGCTGTTGATTGTTGGTGGGCATGTCTCCACACCCAGCATTATATATGGATACTGGGGATCAAACTCAGGACGTTACGCTTGCGAGGCAGGCGCTGGGACCACTGAGCTAACCCTCCGGCCCACACTAATTAGTTTTTAAAGCATACCACATTTTTTTGCAAGGACTTTTTAATATCTTCTAATTCAGATGCCAGATGATCCTTCTCATGTGATGCTTTAAAGTTTTCATCTTGTAATTCTAAAACAGAAATCTCAACACAGGCAGTACTTAATAGAAAATATACATTGAGAAAATTAATTCTTCTTTGTAGCAAGTAGTCTTTTCCCTCCACTAGACGATAATCCAAAATGAGACAGAATTATGCAAATATTAACACCTTGCAAATACTGGTCCATAAAACTTTGTGGTGAAGAGATACTCAAATATCTTGCATATTTCAGTTAATTCCTTAGCTCTCCACCTGCCTACCCTGCATCAATACTGCAAACATGGACAGAAAAACAGTTGAGAAAGAGGATAATGGAATAAGGCCAATGATTTGGGAACAGAGACTTTCTACCTACCAAATATTTTGGCTTAAATTCAGAAAACTACTAGGAATTAGGCAAGTTAATTTCATTAGACTACAACAACAGATCATTTGCTTTGTTTGATGATTCAGTCTAATCAAAATAATTTAAAACTGCTGTAGAAGCAGAAACTAAATATTTTGGATACTAGACAACAAATACTAAGATTATATATTAACACCATAACATAATTACTAAAAATATTAAAATGTGAATGGATTTTCTTTATGACTAATGCAACTGAACACTTCTTCTTGTATCTTGTGTCACTTTTTAGGTCCTTTGCCACCATCAAACTTTATGGAGTTTTCAAGAGTGTTACCTCCCAAGAACTCAAAGATGATTCTTTAAACTATTTAAATACTTATATGTCTAATTACAATAGAATCAAAACGTCATGTAAAAGAAATCAAATCTGGCACATGGATCAACAGACAATCCTTTGTATTTGTCTCTGTTTCTCTCCTAATTGATAGAATGACTGACCAAACACTAGGCAGTTTGTACATCATGGCACAATTTTTGCAATGAAATGTAATAACTTCTAGTTTGATGCTCCTCATTTGATTCTTTTAAATCATAAGAGCAGGGAAGGAGAGAGAAGAGAACTGGAAGACCAACTTGGAAATACATACAAAAATATCCTTTATGGATGAAAATGAATAAGCAAACTTTCCTACAAAATCTGGGACAGTTCTTCACAAACACAGGCTTACTGGAGGAGATTCTTCTTCAAGGTAAAAGCAAAGATTTGAACTATAGAAAGAACAGGAAATGAATACAGAGAAACGAGGAGGAAAGTGCAGAGGTAACACTATATAAATGTCTGGATAAAGTAATAAAATATGTACTACATAAAATTAAAATACATAAGGAAAACGAGGGAATTAAGTTCTAATATGTTTAGATAACTCAGGAAGAAAGTAAATATACTCATTAGCTTTACATTTGATGAGTCATGATATAACTGCCAACAAATATAAACAGTAACTTACAAAGTAGTCAAAGAATATTTGTATAATAAAAAATAATGAATTTAGTATTTCATTTCAAGAATACTGAATATATATTCTTTGTTGCTCTCATTAGAACAGAAAACTCTTGACATATGCAAAAGAAACTAAGATTGAAAGACAGGGTGCAAACCAAATGTAGTCCTTTAGATCTGATGAAAAAATAGCAAGAACACTCTTGCTGAATAGAAAAGGGTAATATGGAGTACTTTTTTTTCCTTTGGGGTTTTCTTTTCTTTGAGATCTTTGTTTTCAGGGAACTTTGTGTTTGCTTAGTTTTCGGTCCTAGTTTTGTTTTTTGTTTTGTTTTGTTTTTTGTTTTTGTTTTGGAGGTTTCTTTTTTGTTTGATTTTGACTGTTTGGTTGCTGCCTCATATTTCCCAGAATGAGAGTTCAAGAACTCTGCAACCTCGAGACAGAAATAGGCACTGGGTGGGGAAACGTACTCCAATAAAAACCTTAATTCTTGACAAAATATCAGAAAAATGTTCAGCCTACCAAGATTACACCCACTAAAATCACAGAAAATAAAAACATATGCTGTATTACACTATAACAGAACCCAAGCAGGTATACTACATATACAAGTACATAATAATAAGACTTCTTACTCCCCATAACCAATGTGGTGTCACAGAGATTAAATGGCCAAAACTTTCATCTCCATTATCCAGTAGGCAGTTACTACAGTGGCGACAGAGATCACATGATATCCACCCAAACATCCTAAAAACAACGCATACCTTGTACATCATAGCAGGCAAAGACAACAATGGCCTAGAACACTCTCACTTTCACAAAACTCAAAGGAACCGTGATCTGGTTTCACTGGAGACTATTCCATGAAATGTATCTCTTAAGAAATTCATGAGCGGCCCCGGGCCCGCCGTGCCCTGAGCCCAGCGGACCGGGGAGCTTGCGGCGGACGGACCGGACCCAGCAGCCCCGGGCCCGCCGTGCCGTGAGCCCAGCGGACCGGGGAGCTTGCGGCGGACGGACCGGACCCAGCAGCCCCGGGCCCGCCGTGCCGTGAGTCCAGCGG
>PVIC010046876.1:0-14078 GCA_004025085.1 Thryonomys swinderianus
TAAAAACATTTTTCAGGAAACTTCCATTTCTGAGCCATTCCTTATCAAAATGAAGGGTCTTTAAGGCACCAAAGATCCCAATCTTTTGGCAAAATAAATCATAGTTTTGCTATCTCTAATTTTTCCCCTCAGTAATAGGGATTGAGACTACGGCTTTTACACTGAGTTATATTCCCAGCCCTTTTTTATTGAACATGTGATCCTCTAGTCTCTGTATTGCCAGTGCTAGGTCTATGGACATGCACCATCATATCCAGTTTGCTGTACCTAATTTGATACTGACATAAATTTAAAAATCAACATTATCTCTAATATTTTGCATCTGTTGTTCTTTTTTCAATGACCTCAACAATTCATTTTATGAAACTATCATTTTGTTTACACATTCATGAGCTGAAGGATATGAGTTATTTCTACATTTTAGCTGCTATAAATAATTTTGCTATATACATTACAAATTTTTGTGTGGATCTATTTTCAATCCTTTTTTGAGTACATAGTTAAGGTAGGAAATGCTAAGTCCTACAGCAAGTCCATGTTTAACTTTTCAAAGGAATACTGAACTATTTTCCAAAGTATCTAAACTATTTTACACTATCACCAATGTTTTACTTTAGTCATCCTACTGGCTATGAAATGATATCTTGCTGTGTTTGCTTTACATTTCACTAAACACTAATGCTATTGAGCACCTTTTCATAAGCTTATTGCTATAAGAAGTCTTTTATAAAAATGCCTATTTAATTTTTTTGCCCGTTTTGTGGGGCCTATTGATTGTTGACTTGTAAGAAATCTTTATATAAGCTACTACTGAATTCGGTTTGGTTTGGTGACCCACTGGGAGGTCACTCACATTAGAACTACTTTGGAAAAGGATTTTTCTGAGATGACTTCATGCTGATTGCTATGTTCAACTATCAGAAAAGTGTTCCTTGAATGGAGGACTGGAAGTAAGCAATACAGTAATCAAGAAGCAACCATCAGGAGCCCAAATGAGTCTAGGCACTATTACATAAAATGAATTAAGATAGCTAAATCTTGGAAACAACCCAAATGCCCATCAAGTCTAGACTGGATAAAGATGTGTATTATTATTATTATTTTTTTGTTTTGAGACAGGGTTTTTCTTTGTAGTTCAGGCCGGCCCTGAGCTCACTATGGAGCCCAGGCAAGCCTCGAACTCAGCAATCCTCCTGCCTCTGCCTCCCGAGTGCTGGGATGACAGGCGTGAACCACCACATCCAGCACTGTGGTATGTGGTACTGATTGTTGGTGGGCGTGAGTCACCACACCCAGCACTGTATGTGGTTACCTGGGATCGAACTCAGGACCATCACGCTTGCGAGGCAGGTGCCGGAACCACTGAGCCAAATCTCCGGCCCAAAGATGTATATTATTTTTAATAAAATGGAGTATTATTCTGCCATGAAGAATGATTAGTTTGAGTCATTCATACTCAAATAGACATACCTTGAGGACATACTCATAGGTGAAATAAATATATCATACTTTTGTCTGGTATTAGAAACTGAAAATTTAAATAAATAAATGTATAATATAAATGTATAATAAATCATAAACAAATAAATGTATAATACATAAATGTATAACAAATAAATAAATGTATAATGTATAAATGTATGATAGACACTGTAAAACAGAAAATATCCTAAGGGAAATGGGGGGTAGGGGTAAATAATGAAGGGAAAGAAGAAACTGTGATGGTAAAAAGGGGGAAACAAACATATATATGGGGGTGGGAGGTTGTAGGGTGGGTAGGGGAATGGGAAAAAATGAGAATTAAGTTGTATTATATACTGGTACAAATTGTCAATATTGAGTATGGTCATGATGTGTATATAAAATGTACCTATATCACAAATAAAAAATTAAAAATTATAAAATAAGTTAAAAGCAGTCATTATAAACTTTAAAAGTTGACTAGGTACCAGGTACTCCAGGAGTTTCACAAAAGTCCAATGCAAAGACAAAAGGTTCTAAAATCAGAATTTAACCTTACAAAGTTGAGTTTAGTCCTCTCTGCCACTAACAAGCATTGGGAGCTTATCATCAAGTTATTTCCTATGGGTATTCTTCACAACCTATATTTTAAAACAAAAAGGTAGAAACAGACTTTTTGTAAGGTTTCTTCTAAGTAAATATGTACATCTCTAGTCTACTCAGATTCCAAACACTAACCCAATAGGAAGGTTGTATGAAAATCATATCAGGAGTTTAAAGACAAAATAAAATAGCATTACTTTTTGAACAAGAGATTCAGAATGGAACCCAGGAAAACTATATGAAAGATACTGAGGCACTGACACTCAAGCCAGTTTTGAGGACCTGGTTGAAAGTGCTGTGCCACTTGAATTTGGTAAAATGTAACTACCAACTTCTAGATCTAAAAAGTGAGGGAGGGATGTAAAGGTCCTGAGTCCAATTCGTGATATCAAAAAATAAATACAATAAAATAATAAAATGCATTTCACAGATGGTTTCTTCCTGAAGACTATCATTATGCAGAGGTTTGGGAGACAGATGGATTACAACACAGAAAAAAGACGAGAGAAAGACACAGAAAAGCATGAATAAAGGCTTTGCAGACAGAATACAGACTATTTTGAGAATACTGGGAGGGCAAACCTCAGAGTACCTCCCATACAAGTATGCCCTTCCAAGGAAAATGGGTAAACCACACTCACTGATTAAGGACTGTACTTCGATGTTTGCCTTTCCAAAGTTAACTGGACAAGGGACTCCACTCAAAAGGAACTCAGTTCACAGAAAGAATGACGGGGTAATGTGTACCCCTAATTTGCCTGGTACTCCTAATTTATGCCTACTGTCTTAGTGTTTTTATTAACAGGGCCTGATCTACCACAAACACTGAAACAACAAGGAAGGAAGAAAGAAGGAGATAAAAGGGAGAAAGGAAGAGAAAGGAGAGAGGTGAGAGGGACAGAGGGAGAGAGAGAGAGAGAGAGAGAGAGAGAGAGAGAGAGAGAGAGAGAGAGAACAACCAGATTTTCTGTAACAAGATCAAGAAACATACACTCTTTTAAAGTTTCATTGGTGCACATTCATGTTCATTTCTTTGAGTACTGTCAATGTCTGCTTTCACAACACAATGGCAGAGCTGAGCAGTTTAGAGTTCCAAAAGCCTGAAGTACTGATTACAATCTGGCCCTTTATCAGAAAAGTTGTTGAACCCTGCGCTGAAATGCTACGTCCAAAAGAATGTACTGCAATGATGGAAATGTTATACATCTGCAATGTCCAATGTTACTAACTCTGTGTCACACATACTTGTAGAGCAACTGAAATAAGATTAGTACAAGCAAAGAATTGAATTTTGTTGCCTTATATGTACATATATTATATGTATATATTCAATAAAATATTTAAAAATAAGGGCCTTAAGCTTTTTAAAAAATGAGACAGTAAAATGGGTTTTTCCTCCCTGTTCTCCCTTTCTTTCTTAGGCAGTAGTGGGAATACAACAGAATTGGCTCAGAACATCATCAGTAAAATAACCCGGTCTACAACCTATAAATCAATCATCTAGAGACATAGTAGAAAAGTCTGTATTCAGAAATTCTGCCTACACTCTGATCTATCTTAACTGCGGAATGACGGTTACTAATTCCTGACATGAGGAATATGACTATTCTGAAACAGAACAATTCCATTTCTGAAAATATTAAATATACTTGGAGGGGGATGTTTGGTTAAAAAAATAGAGCTTTTTCAAATGGGAAGGGGCTCAAGAGTTGAAGGGAGTAGGGAGGGGGGCAAGGGAAGAGGAAAAAAAAGATGTGCTATCTACATGTACAAATTCCCCATGGTAAATACAATCATTATGTACTGCAAAGACATACTAACAAAAATTCATAATAAAAAGCACTGAAAGGGCCAGAGATTTAGCTCAGTGGTTTTGGTGCCTGCCTAGCAAGCGCAAGGTCCCTGACTCCATCCCTTGGTACCACATTCGACAATACTGGGTGTGGTGATTCATGCCTACCAACAATTAGTACCATATACCATAATGCCAGGCGTGGTGGCTTACGCCTGTAATCCCAGCGTTTGGGAGGCAGAAGCAGGAGGATTGTTGAGTTTCAGGCTTGCTTGGCCTACACAGTGAGCTCAGGGCCAGCCTGAACTTCAAAGTGAGACCCTGCCTCAAAAAAAAAAAAAAAAGCACTGACAATAATATTTTCTTTTCCTATGATTATGCACAGACCACATTAAAAGATTCTAAAGAGGGCTGGAGATTTAGCTCAGTGGTTCCATCGCCTGCCTTGCAAGTGCAAGGTCCTGAGTTTGATCCCAGTAACCACATACAATGCTGGGCGTAGTGACTCACACCTGTCATTCCAGCACTCAGGAGGCAGAGACAGGAGGATTGCTGAGCTCAAGGCTTGTCTGGGCTACATAGTAAGTTCAGGGCCAGCCTGAACTACAAAGCGAGACCCTGTCTCAAAAAAAAAAAAAGATTCTAAAGATTCTGGAATAATAAAAAGCTTTTACTTTGGTTTGATTCTGCATGTTCCATTCTAAGGAGCCTCTGATGTTCTTCCCTACTTATATGTCTTAGGAAATCTAGTATTTAAAAAAATACACTCAAGTAAACACTGTTTATTCACTACTATCTCCTCTGTGCCTTCAATAGTGCCTGAAACACAGGAGATGCTCAGAAATGTTTGCTGGATTGGTAACTAAAATCAGTTGTGTGCTGCTCAGTGTTTACAAACCAGCATGGAAAAATGAGCACAGAGCACATGTTGGTCTAAAGTTTCTCATTTTGACAAGTACTCTCACGTGGTAGGTCACAGCCTGCCAACTGGCATCTCTTAATTCCGTGTTGGGAAGAGAGGCTCATTATTTCACTAGCAATAAAGGCTCTAGGCACTTATCAAAATGCTAAGATGACTGGATAAGGAAGATGTGTGTGTGTGTTTTTTTATAAAATGGGGTATTACTCCGCCAAAAAGAATGGTAAATTTGAGTCCTTTATACTCAAATGGACGTACCTTGAGGACGTACTCATAGTGAAATAAATAGGTCACAGATGTGTAAATACTGTACCTTTTCTCTGGTATGAGAAACTGAAGATGTAAATGACTTCTAAAATGTATGATAGATATTGTGAAGTTGAAAATATTCAAAGGGAAAAGGGTAGGAATAAGTAAAAAGGAAAAAATCTGATGGGAAAAAGGGGAAAAAAGGAAGCAAAGTTTATATAATACAGGGTGTGGGGGTTGTAGGGTGGGCAGGGGAATGGGAAAAATGAGAAGTTGAGTCATATAATGGTACAAATTCTCAATGTCGAATGTGATCATGATATATATATATATATATATATATATATATATATAAAATGTACCAATAAAATCAATTTGTAAAAAATGCTAAGATGTATATTTTATTCAATGCAAATGCAGAATACTACCCACTACTCCAGGGGAATAAACACTGAGTCTTTCAGATAACAGGATAAATGCCAGATGGGAAAAATGTACACTTTTTTTTTTCTTTTTTTAAACAGGGTCTCGCTTTGTAGTTCAGGCTGGCTCTGAGCTCACTATGTAGCCCAGGCAAGCCTCGAACTCAGCAATCCTCCTGTCTCTGCCTCCCGAGTACTGGGATGACAGGCGTGAGCCACCACGCCCGGCACTGTGGTATGTGGTATTGATTGCTGGTGGGCGTGAGTCTCCATGCCCAGCATTGTATGTGGTGTCCACCGATCGAACTCAGGACCTTGCGCTTGCGAGGCAGGCGCCGGAACCACTGAGCTAACCCTACGGCCCAAATGTACACTTTTTAATTAAAAAGAGTATCACGTATTTATTAAGTATGTGACACAAAATTTAACATTCTTGATTAAATCAATATTGCCAATTACATCAATTATCAATAAACTGTTCTAAAGTGATGATCCTGAAGGCCAGTTAGCATATAAAACTACTCCCCCTGTGACAGATCACAGAGTTACATGTGTACATGGGTTTCTGAAAACAAAGTCTACAGCTTCATCAAATTCCTAAGAGCTGTCCTTACCTCAAAGGTTAAGAAACACTCCTCTAAATAAATCCAGGCTGTTCTGCTTATTTAATCTGAAGGGTTTTGGTTTTCACTTTCTCTTTCATGAGAATGTCAGTAATGCTTAGAACCACTTCTGTCTCCTCCTAATTTGCCCTGGGTTAAAGAAACTGATAACTGAGCTGGTTGGAAAATGCATTTTGATCAAATCACCAAGGGTTTCACCTATGAATACAGTGAACAAAAAGAAAATTAAAAACTGAATATTTATGCAGATAACTCGTGGTTCAATAATAAAAATATCTATCTCTTCATAAGCCTTTGATTTAATTTCTACCCTATAAAAGAATACACAGTCTGGCTCTCCTTCATCCATACTTTCTGCACCTGCAATTATGTACACTCCATTGTGTACATAACTGGAAAATTACATGGAAAATTTTATAAATAATTTATAAGTCTGTAGTAACTTTTATGATAGTATATTGTTATAACTGGCCTATGTTATTATAGTTCTTAATCCCTGTGTCTAATTTATAAATTAAAGTTCATTATAGGTATGGACATCTGGGAGAGGATACTAGGGTTGGTACTATCCAAATTTCAGAAACCCACTAGAGGTCTTGAAAACCTACAGAAAAAGGGGTGGAGACTACTTCCAAATGGGTGTCATAAACCCTAACAGTTTTAAATGGCAGAACCCCTTTTTTCCTGGTAGTAAGCAAAAATCTATCCATCTTTTAAAAAAGCTATGTAATGATAAACCATTTTAAATATGTAAAAATCACATTTAATCTGGGATAAAAGAAAGAAATGGACTAGATGCCTACACTTAAGGACTGGTCATATATGTTTTATTAAAATAAGTGAAAAACGGATACGGCAGGTTTTTCCATGACAAAAAAATTTCAAAATTAAATATATGCATAAAAGCCAGGCGTGGTGGCTCACACCTGTAATCCCAGCACTCGGGAGGCAGAGGTAGGAGGACTGCTGTGAGTCTGAGGCCAGCCTGGGCTACATAGTAAACTCAGGGCCAGCCTGAACTGCAAAGCGAGACCTAGACTCAAAAAAATGTGTGTACATAAGACCAAAAGACTAAGTCAGTTTCAAGTCCTTCAGTGTTACTCTCACAAAGCACAACTAACAATGAAACATTTTTGTATTATTACACCATTAAATCTTCCTACTGTCACTCCTCTTCTCACTGAAAATTCACCAAAATAATAGATTAACTAACAAGAACAGTACCACTTTTTTTCATGTTTTTCTTGACTTCCATACATTTTAATGGCATCTCATTTGCTTCTGCTACTGCTGGGCATTTACTGCAGGATGTAAATTCAGGGGACAACCTCAGGAAGGGGCCAGGAAGAAAGGCAGTGTGACTTCTAAGGACTTAATGGCTTACGGCAAGCCTGAAGTGAGAATGGTCTGAACTAAAGTAATAGAACAGGAGAGAGAGAAATGATTAAAATTCTCTACTTTATTCCAGGTTGTGGTTTCTCAGAATAAAAACAAGAGCCGCCGGGCATGGTGGTTCACGCCTGTAATCCCAGCACTCTGGAGGCAGAAACAGGAGGATTGCTGAGTTCGAGGCTTGCCTGGGCTACATAGTGAGCTCAGGGCCAGCCTGAACTACAAAGGAAGACCCTGTCTCAAAAAAAAAAAAAAAATTAACAAGAGCCACATTACATCTGCTTAATATATTTTTTCCTTTGCAGCCCTTTCAATCCAAGAGTCCAGAATAATCCTCAAAGAAAGGTCAACAATGGAGATGGACCATTTGTTTCCAACAATACCAGGCCTAAATTCACTCAGACTACCGAGTAGTGAAGAAAGCATATTCTCAAATAAATTGGCCAGAGGGACAGGAAAAAGAGATGGAGGGATAGTTATGGAAAAGAAAGAGAATCCGTGCAGAGGGTAAGGTACAGAAAAACGTATTAAGGCCAGTGACAAGACTATACAGGCACGGCAGCAGCTGGTGACCCCAATCTTTGACAGTATCTTGCACTGATGTCACTGGTATGAATATTATTTGTAGGAACCACATTTTGATGCGATAACTTGTGTTCTTTCGTGATAATTCTGCACGGATCCTCAAGGGCTATAATAAGGAAGGTAGACAAAGAGTTTCTATCATGCTGAGTCAACACTATTATCTTTCTTCTGAAGTTTCTTAAGTATAGCCTGGAAAGGAATCTTATTGTGAGAATTTAAATAAATTCCCTAATTATTCTCTCAGAAATAGGAAACATCATATGAAATCACAATTCATCTTTTTAAAATCCATTTTTTAAATTATAAAAGTGGACACTTCACAAAAAATAAAAGTACAATCAATCAGCCCTCCATATCTGCAAGTTCCACAAATTCGGGTTCAATCAACTGCAGACTGAACAGATTTGGTGGGGAGAGAAGGGTGTTCAGAAGACATATAGTGCTGTCATTCTCTAAAACAATACAGTCTAATAACAACTACTTAAATTCGGTTAGGCATTATAAGTAAGTGTAGAGATGAAATATGTAGTAGCATGCACATGGCTTCTATGCAAGCCCTTTTATATAAGACTTAATGATTTGCAGATAACTGGTATCCTCCAGGGATTTTGGGAACAGTGTCCCTTTAGCACTGAGGGATGGTTGTATAAATTTAAAATATCATTCCACTCCCTTTACTTTTGTTTGGCCCTTAATCCCAGGGGGAAATTAGAATACCCATAAGAACCCTTTTTCAGTTAAAATAAGGTGGGCAAGATGATACACATTCAGAGATAAACACACACAAAGACATACTGGCTGTTATACGTACTATGAGCTTGTATCTCAGTTTCTTTATTATGAATACATACCTATTATAGCTAGCAGATGTATGATACTGTGCAAATTCTTTAACTTCTACTTGTCAGTTCCCTGATCTATAAACTGCATATAATAAATGAGGTAAATTATACCACAGGGTTGTTGTCAGGATGGAATTAAGACTTAAAGTGCTCAGAACAGTGCAAGCATCTACTAAATGATCAATCATGACCAACTAGTATTTTTATTATTATTCATACCTGCACATAAATATACAAAATTTCATTTAAAATCTGCAGGGAGGTAGTATTTACTTTCTTTAATGCAGTACTGCTTTCCTAAATAAAAGATATTATTTAAAAGCTTAAGCAATTTCAATGTTTATCTAAAACCAAGGATACAGGATGGGGTTTTTTTTTTGCACTTTTTTTGTCTTTCACTATCTTAGAGAAGAGATTCTCAAAATCTGGAACAAAGTGGGATGTAGTTCAGTGGGACAGTGCTTGCCCAGTTCTTTTTCTCTTGGTACAGGGATTAAACTCAGGATCTTGTACTTGCCAGGCAGGTGCAGTGCCATGAGCTGTATCGCCAGCCCCAGAGAATTTGCCCAGGGAAAGGTTGGGAAGGTAAGCAGCTAAGAAAAACTTAATGTCAGCAGAGTAGACAGTGATGACAGATATAAGAAGAAAGTTGAGAAGTAATTATGGTGAAAGTCATGCTGTTTAAGCATGGATTAACTGAGCCTCAAAATCATGTGTTTGCAGATAGTCAGTTAAAGGCTTGGCATCTCCTTACACAAAATGCAAACTTCTCTAGAACGTATGCAAAAGCACCCTAAAACACATGTGGGAATAAAACTCTGTGAAACTAACCAAACAATCTTTTTCAAAAAACAATAAAGAGAATACACTGGTATAGAGATCAAACATACTGAGAAGACACAATCATTAGAAAGTGTGTTTCTGGTAAAGGAAAAGGCAAATAGAGAAAAGGAATATAAACTTGGAATATGATGAAGACAGCAACTTAAATCAGCATTGAAAAGATATCTTTAAAAAGAACAACTTGGGGATGGGGATGGAGTTAGGCTTTAATCTCTGGTATACATAAAAATTTACATTTCAAGACTTAAATATGGGGTTGGGGACTTAGCTCAGTTGTGGTGGCAGGTGCCTTGCAAATGTAAGGCCATGAGTTTAATTCCTGATACACAAAAATAAAATAAATAAAATAAAATGGACAAAGTTATTGAAATACTAGAAAATATGGTACATTTTGATAATCATGGAATGAAAAACTTGAAACACCATAAATTCATGAACCACAGAAAACAGCAATATAAAAACTATTCCAATAATAAAACAAGTAAGTAGAAAATGGATAGCAGGACACTAACAGTTTAGAGTAGACATACAAATAAGCTAAAACAAAATACTTTTTGTATGACAATTTGGTGAAATTCAAATGAATGAAGGTCATTAACAAGCCTGAAAAATATGAAAAATGGGTATCTTCATATATTCTGATACAGATACAAATTAGAACAATAATTTTAAAGATTAATTTTTAGTACCCACTCTTTTAATACACATATCCTCCTCTGACCCAGAAACTTACTTCTGGCAATCTAAAAAAAATGTCTATGATATGTATACATTTAAGTCTAAGACATGTATAAATGTTAGCTATAATCAAATTTGTAATTAGAAACAACCTTAATGTCCACAATTAGGAAAACAATGAAACAAAATTCTGGTAAATTCATACAATAAATACCACATGAAGTAGAGCCTAAAGTACTGACATAATGAAATTTCTAGAACATGATACTAAGTTGGAAGACCAGGTTGCACAACGATACATACACAAGACACACACACACACACACACACACACACTCTCTCTCTCTCTCTCTCTCTCTCTCTCTCTCTCAGAATTCATATACATTCAGGGAAACTCTAAGAGAACACAGCAGTAACCAACAGCTAGATATGAGTAACTGAAAATAAGAGGTTGTTAAAAAAAGACATTCTCTGTATGATAGATTTTGTGAAATAGGAAATACTCAAAGAGAATGTGGTAGCAGAAAGTAATGAGGGGAAAGAATAAATATGATTTGAAAAGAAAAATAAAGCACATGTATATAGTGGGTGGGGGTTTGTGAGGTGGGTTGAGATATGGGTAAAAATGAGAATTAACTCATGTCATATACAAATTCCTCAATGCTGAGTGTGATTGTGAGCTGTATGTAAAATATACCAATAAAGAATTCAATTAAAAAAAAGACTTTCTCTATTTTTGGTGTCTTAATTTTTAAAAGCATGCGTTATTAGGGACAAAAAAGTAAAAGTCTACAAAATTTGTGCTAATTAGTTTTGAAAACAGCACATCTATATGCAACATAAAAAACAGGAGAAACTGATCGTGTAGTTTATGTACAATTTAAGTTAAATTATTCAAATTACTAGTAGATTTTGTATCTCTGAAAGCTTTGTTAATTAGTGTCATTTCAGGCACAGAGATAAATAAAAGCATGCAGATTTCACTTTCGTGATTTTCCAGGAAAACCTAAGAGAATGTTGCTAAGAGTTCTGACTCAAAAAATAATCTTTTTTATATGTATTTACATTGCAGAGGTTCAAAAATGTAATCTTTGATATTATAATACTTTTTGAAGAGTATTTTGCTGTCTAGAACTAATGATACTGAAACTAGTAGTTTTTATATTTTTACTAAAATATTAATAACCAATAATATTCTGAACATCCTAACACAGTAGAATATAAATTCACATAATTTAAAATCTTACCTATCTGAAAATATTTTTTTCTGTTGGGCATGGTGGCTCACGCCTGTAATCCCAGCACTTGGGAGGCAGAGACAGGAGGATTGCTGTGAGGTCAAGGCTTGCCTGGGCTACATAGTGCGCTTAGGGCCAGCGTGAACTACAAAGTGAAACCTTGTCTCAAAAAACTAAAAACAAAACAAAACAAAGTATTTTTTTCCTTATCCAACATACGAGCCATGTAGAATATAATAATAGCCACAGAAGTGCCTTTTATTGAGCACTTACTATGTGCCAGGTACTATGCCTGAAAAATATGTATCTCATTTACTCTACAATCACCCTAGGAGGTAGAGAGACCCCTTATTACTGTATTTATTTTATAAAGTAACTAGTACTTGGAGATTTTAACAAATTTGAATCCAGATTATCTTGATTTCAAAGGGTTTTATTTATTTTTAAAAATCAGTAACTTGGCCCAAGCAAAACTGTTTGAAAATGAGTATTTGCTGGGCGTGGTGGCTCATGCCTGTAACCCCAGCATTTGGGAGGCAGAAGCAGAAGGACTGCTGAGTTTGAGACTTGCCTGGGCTACATAATGAGCTCAGGGCCAGCCTGAACTACAAAGCGAGACCCTGTCTCTTTCTTTCAATTTGAATATTCATCATGTAAACATCCTATATGCTTTCAACTATCTTATGTAAAAGTAAAGATTTAATTTTGAATTTTGCTTGTGTTTATATTTCAGTTTTGGAAAAAACAAGAAAGCTTAAAATTCACCAGTTATTTCTTTCAATGAGTAATTAGTGCTGTGAACTATGCAAAATATTCTTTATAATGAGTTCTTAGGGGTAGAGAGTTCAATGTGAAAAAAAAGAAATTCAGGACTGGTAATTGATATAATGCTGAAAGTAGAACTGGAAGATGATCTTCTTTACATATTAAGGAAGTCAAGAAAACGTATGTTTTGGGGATATGATTATAATCTGGTGTTATACATAAAACACACACATTTTAGTCAAGATTTGGGGCTTAGAAATATAAACACAATTTTTCAAAACATTTTTATTTCCTGGCCCCAAATAATACCTGAAGCAAAAACAACAAAATGATTCATTCCAATGTGATAGCAATTTTTTTTGTTTTTTGAGACAGGATCTTGCTTTGTAGTTCAGACTGGCCCTGAGCTTACTATGTAGCCCAGGCAAGCCTCGAGCTCAGCAATCTTCCTGTGTCTGCCTCCCAAGTGCTGGGATTACAGGCGTGAGCCATCACACCTGGCTGTGACAGCAATTTTAATCTATCATTTGAGTTAGTATAAAATACTAGTTCACATATACACTAAAATAATTTAAAAACTTTCTAGCACTCTAATATCTAGTTTAATACAAAGATCAGTAATAAAAACATAGTTGTCAATGTTCCAATTCAAGAAATATATCAATTGCAAATGACATAGTAGCATAATAATGTTTAATAAATCCATGTGCAAGGGCTATCTAACACAGGAAAGGCTAGAAACTGATAGGTAACTGTTGACAAATCTAAACAAACAAAAGGTGAATTTTACCAAAAAATCTACAAGCACACACACATTTCCCAACATAATAGTGTTGGGCTATGCAGCAAAAAGAAAAAAGAAAATGAACATAATTTGACCTTACTGGGCTATCGGCATTCTTTTTCATATGTTAGCCAGTTTCTTTAACATTCTATCATCTTTGTTCTTTTAAAACACTTGCTTCATAGCTAATAACCCAGAGATAATTTAAGGTATTTATGAAAATATTTGTAGGTTATATGCAAATACTAAGCCATTTTATGTTAAGGACTTGAGCATCCTCAGATTTTGCTATACACAGGGGTTGTGGAACCAGTCACCAGCGGGTACCTTAGTGGTGACTGCAATTTCCCCAATAAATACAAAAACATTCCTGTCATTCTATTTATCCACTATCATTTACCACTGTAACATAAAACTTTCTTTACTAATATCTACTGTGGAAGCTTATAGTCACTCCAATTTTCATTTTCTCACACTACACAAAGAATAAACAATCTGGGCCGGAGGGTTAGCTCAGTGGTTCCGGCGCCTGCCTCGCAAGCGTAAGGTCCTGAGTTCGATCCCCAGTAACCACATATAATGCTGGGCGTGGACACACGCCCACCAACAATCAACACCACATACCACAATGCTGGACGTGGTGGCTCACGCCTGTAATCCCAGCACTTGGGAGGCAGAGACAAGAGGATTGCTGAGTTCGCGGTGGCTTGCCTGGGCACCATAGTGAGCTCAGGGCCAGCCTGAACTACAAAGTGAGACCCTGTCTCAAAAAGCAAAAAAAAAAAAAAAAAAAAAAAAAAAAAAAAAAAAAAAAAAAAAAAAAAAAAAAAAAAAAAAAAAAAAAAAAAAAAAAAAAAAAAAAAAAAAAAAAAAAAAAAAAAA
>PVIC010046877.1:0-14086 GCA_004025085.1 Thryonomys swinderianus
TATGACATAAAATACACAGGAGAGAAAAGAACTTAGATTTGATGTTGTTTAGACTTGAAAGTATTGCATTTTCCCATCAATGCTCTGAGACTATCTTATTCCAGGAAAAGAGGGCTCCCGAATAAGAGCACAGTAAAAGATCTGGTATTTGCATATCTGTTTTATTTATTTCACTTATTAGTGTGTCCTCCAGGTGTCTCCATTTGCACATAAATGGATCAATCTTGTCATTCTTTATGGCAGAGTAATACTCCATTTAAAAAAAAACCCACATCTTCTTTATCCAGTCTCCAGTTGATGGGCATCTGGGTTGTTTCCAAGATTGGGCTATCATGAACTGAGCTGCTATGAACAAGGGTGTACATCTGTCTTTCCAATATGATTTTTAAAATTCTTTGGGTATTTTCCTAGCAGGGGGATAGCGGGGTCAAATGGGACCTCTAGTCCTAGTTTTCTTAGGAATCTCCACACAGATCTCCACAATGGTTACACAAGTCTACAATCCCACCAGCAGTGGGGAAGGGTTTCTTTCTCCCCACAGCCTCACCAGCATTTATTGTTGGTTGATTTTGTAATAGCAGCCATTCTTTGTGGAGTGAGATGGAATCTCAGTGTTGTTTTGATTTGCATCTCTCAAATGACCAGCGATGTTGAACATTTCTTCATATGCTTCTTTCAGCCATTCTTTCTTTTTTTTGAGACAGGGTCTCGCTTCGTAGTTCAGGCTGGCCCTGAGCTCACTATGGTGCCCAGGCAAGCTGCCGCGAACTCAGCAATCCTCCTGTCTCTGCCTCCCGAGTGCTGGGATTACAGGTGTGAGCCACCACGTCCGGCATTGTGGTATGCGGTGTTGATTGCTGGTGGGCTTGAGTCTCCACGCCCAGCATTGAATGTAGTTACCAGGGATCGAACTCAGGACCTTGAGCTTGCGAGGCAGGCGCCGGAACCACTGAACTAACCCTCCGGCCCTCAGCCATTATTTCTTAAATTATTTGTCTATTATCATTTTTGCCATTCATTATGCAAATGTTGGTGGGTTTACTAGTGTTCCACATTTCTGAGACCCTGCTCAATTTTCTTCTTTCCTCTCTGTTCTTTGGCTTGAACAAATTCTGTTATTCTGTTTTCAAGTTTACTTTTTTCTTCTGTTAACTCGTTTGCTGTTGAGACCTGTAATTAGTTACTGTATTTTTGTCTCAAAAACTGGACTTTGTTCTTTAAATTAAAAAAAAAACTCATTTCTATTGATACTCTCTATTTATGAAGTTAATACTATGCATCAACCTAAAATGTTTAGACAATTGTTGAAATATTGCTTCTGAGTGTGTTTCTGAGTGTTTCTGGTAGAAATTACCATTTGAATCAACAGATCCAGTCTGCTGAGGATGAAACAGAACAAAGTCAACACCTACTCCCCTTTCCTCTTTCTCCCCTATGGAACTCCAACTTCTTCTCTACTTTTAAGACAGGAGATCAGTGTGTGGAAAATTGGCTGAGCAAGTGGGTGTTACTTGTCCATCACAGTGACCCAGAGCACATAATCCAAAATGCCCTTTTAGCGCTGTACTGGGTACCAATAACAAAGTGCTATCTTCAACTCTTCCTTACATTTGTCAGGAAATCAAGAAGGTCTTTCATTGGACACTTAAAATCTAATATGAAACCAAATGAGTTTCTGATAGGACAATCTTCTCAAATGCCTTGTTTGCATGGGAGAAAAGCAACTGAGCCCCACCACTAACTTCGTGGCTGCTCTGAGCCTTTCACCAGCCTGCTCTTCCTCTAAGAGCAAATTTCTTTCTTTCCTTTAAAAAATGTAAAGCCTCACTGCCTTTTTTGTTGTTTTGTCCAGTTCTTTGTTGAAGATAATATAAACCTGGGAGAAATTTCTCTGGGACCCAAAAGGAAGAAACCCTTTGTTCACGGAGTTCTTGATTCTCCAAGAGTGTGATCATGGGAATTATATCAGCAGTCCTTCAGTTCTCAAGCATTTGCCTTCAAAGTGGGAGTTACATTACCAGCTCCCCTGGTTCTCAATTATTTGGAGTCAGGTTGATTTTTTACCACTGGCCTTCCTGGTTGCTAGCTTACAAATGGTATACCATGAAATTTCTTGGTCTCCATTACCATATGAGCTACTTCTCAAAATAAATCTTCTCTTGGATATCTATGTTTCCTATTTCTATAGAGAACCGCAATTATTACAGTGTGATGAAGTATTATCATCATAGCTCTCTTTATTTTTTTAACTTATGGTCTCCAATAGTTCTCTTTTATGAACTAGGTTGCTTTGAAATTTATTTATAAAATTTAACATTTAGAACCTGATATAGACAGTTTCTGTTGCTTAATTTCTTATATGTGAATCACATTCTCCCATTTGTCTATAATTTTTTTTTTGAAAACTAGACATGTTATACAATATACTGTAGTAACTAGATACTGATTCCTTGTAGTTCTTTTTTCATTTCTCCCTCCTCTTCACTCCCTTCTGTATTTGCTTGCTTATTCATTTACTGAGCTCACTTGGCTAATTATGTAAAGCCTACTTCTACCCAGAGTGAAGTTTCCAACGTTACTTTTTAGAGGGCCGAGCTTACATAGGAACATTATTACCTCAATATTATTAGAGCGCTCCATTATTTCTTTTCTTTCTCTGATCTTTCTGTTAGCTATTAGTCTGTTTTTTCTTTTGTACTATACTGGGGTTTAAAACCCCACATATTTTTACTACTACTTGCCCACTAATTACCATTTTAAACAATATGTTGGCACAAAGTTCACAGAGTGATCCAATGAAATTCAAGCAGGGATATTTCTTGTTTCAAAATTTAAGTTTGTGTAAATTTGGAAGGACTCTTTTTAGTTACATCTTTTCCAGATCTTTTGGATAGACTAGTTGGCTTAGTCTTTTTTCTTGAGACAGGGTCCTGCTTTGTAGTTCAGGGTGGCCCTGAGCTCACTATGGAGCCCAAGCAGGCAACCCTCCTACTTCTGCCTCCTGAGTGCTGGGATTACAGGCATGAGCTCCATGCCCGGCACTGTGGTATATGGTACTGATTGCTGGTGGGTGTGAGTCACCAAGCCTGATATTGTTGTATGTGCTTACTGGGGATCGAACCAGGGACCTTGTGCTTGTTAGGCAGGTGCTGGAATCACTGAACTAAATCTCCGGCCCTAATTTCTTATTCTTATAAACAGTGTTCACCCTCCTATTGATTATTAACATATTATCAAAATCTCTTTAAAGAATTCTTTAGCTTGACAGCCCCCGCATTCTGTTTCATTTAAGGTCAGCACCTTGCAAAGATTTTTGAAGCAAAATGTTTTTATGGATTACCCATGTTGGCACAAACATATCTGAGCTACTGTTGTAAGTGCTGTGCAATGATGGTAGCGTTGGCCAGTCTGTCCTGATGTGCATGTTCTACTCTATGAGACAGATACAGTAAGAGTGAGGAGGATTGTGGTAACACTATTGCCCAGAACTAGAGCTTCTTTACTGTGAGTTAGGGTTGGGTGGAAGCAGGAAGAATTGCCCTATCAGACAAGCTGTTCAGAAGTTTAGCTTCTACAAGTCAGAATTGACTGCATGATAGAAGATGGATGCCTGTCCATCTCAAATAAATACTGCATACCTTAACTGAGGGCCAAGAGAGATAGAGCCCCATAGTAAAGGTCCTATGGAGCCACAGTAAATCTTCCATCATGCTGAACCAGTATAGGAGAAGGATTAGGTGGCTACAATGCCAGAAATTCTGTTTTACCTTGCATTTGATAGTTTTACTTGAACACATGCTTCCTTGTCTTATACTTCTATTACTTTATATATATATATATATTTGTAAAAGAAATTAAAAAGGTCTACATCAGCAAAACTAAAGTTTACTGTCAGATGTTTTTTTAAAAAAGTTTTTGAGACAGAATCTCGCTTTGTAGTTCAACTTTGAGCTCACTATGTAGCCCAAGCAAGCCTCGAACTCACAGCAATCTTCTTGCCTCTGCCTCCCAAGAGCTGGGATTACAGGTGTGAGCCACCATGCCCAGCCCTGTGACATGTGGTACCAGTGATTGAACTCAGGACCTTGAGCTTGCCAGGCAGATGCTGGAACCACTGAGGTAAATCCCCAGCACCATATTGGATTTAAATTATATTTCTAAATGTAAGCACTCATTTTGTAATGATAACTTTGCTTCTAAAATGAAAGGTAAACTTAAATGATTATGTAAATTTTAGTTTGAATATTTTAAAAATGTTTTATAGATTTTCAGGTAGTAATAAAAAAATAAGCCAGCAAAGCTGTATCTTCATCCTTAAACCAGTTTTTTCCCCAATGGTAACAACTTCAGTAACTGTAAAACAGCAACACAATCAAAAAAGACAAGACAATTCATCAACCTTATTTAGGTTTCAATTTTATATGCATTTATTTGTATTTCCTACATTCTTTTGTTATGTATGTAGATTTGTGTAACCATCACTGCAATCCAGATATACATCTCCATCACAAATATTTTTTGTTACCAATTTAGGTACATAGAAACCTGTTTCACTTTCCTGCCTGACTTTACTAGTCTATTCTATATTCCTAGAAATTTGATATTTCATGAATAGTACAGTACCTTATGTAATCTTTTCTTCTTTATCAGTCTAGCAAAAGATTTATCAGCTTTGTCAAGTTTTAAAAAGAACCAGCTTTTAATTTTATCCAGTTTTGTGTACTATTTTCCTGTTTTCAATTCTTCAATTACTTTCTCTCTTCTCTTTCATTGATTTTGTTTTGGTTTTTCCCCTTGTTTCTTTAGGGAGAAACTTAGGTTATGAAATTAGAACTTTCTTTTTCATACAAACATTTAGTATTATACATTGTCCTCTCAGTCTTGTTGTAGCTTCCTTCCATATTTTGAGATGACCTTCTTTATTTCTAAGCATGACTCTTAATTGTCTCATTAGAGAAATTCCTTTTATCTGTTATAGTTCCATTATCATGTGAAGACATATCATGTATAATTTTTATTTTACAATATTTGTTGTAGTTTGTCTTATAGCCCAGGGTATAGTGTGTTGATTATTTGCTTGTGGCATTTGGGGGGGGGGTTTAATTTTAGGTAGAGTATTCTATATGTGTCTAGTTTTGGTGTGGATAAATTTTAAGATTTTTTTGTAGAATGATCCTTTTGCATAATGTAATATCTTTACTGAGTCTAGTAATATTCTTTATTTTAAAGTATGTGTGGACACATATTAATATAGATATTCCTACTTCTCTTTCAAAACTTAATATTTATGGGGTATAACTTTTCAATCCTACTTT
The DNA here is from genome assembly GCA_004025085.1 of Thryonomys swinderianus. Lineage (NCBI taxonomy): Eukaryota > Metazoa > Chordata > Mammalia > Rodentia > Thryonomyidae > Thryonomys > Thryonomys swinderianus. The sequence continues at coordinate 5,316 of PVIC010046877.1, forward strand.
TGGTCTACCATCATTTTTTTGGAAATCTGTTTCTTGAGTATATCACCTATTTGTTCATTGAGAAAACCCTCATCATGTCAAATCAACATCTTTTAGTTGATTTTTTTTTTTTTTTTTTTTGAGACAGGGTCTCACTTTGCAGTTCAGGCTGGCTCTGAGCTCACTATGTAGTCCAGGCAAGCCTCGAACACAGCAAACCTCCTATCTCTGCCTCCCAAGTGCTGGGATGACAGGCGTGAGCCACCACGCCTGGCACTGTGGTATGTGGTATTGATTGCTGGTGGGCGTGAGTCTCCATGCCCAGCATTGTATGTGATTACTGGGGATTGAACTCAGGACCTTGCGCTTGTGAGGCAGGTGCCGGAACCACTGAGCTAATCCTCCAGCCCTAGTTGATGTATTTTGATTATTTACATTTAAGGTAATTATTGACTTTTTAAGGCTTAAATCTACCACTTGTGGATTCTTTCTCCATCTGTGCACCCTTTTTTTTTTTTCTTTTCTGCTTTTTGGAGACAGGGTCTCACTTTATAGTTCAGGCTGGCCCTGAGCTCACTATGGTGCCCAGGCAAGCTGCCGCAAACTCAGCAATCCTCCTGTTTCTGCCTCCCGAGTGCTGGGATTACAGGCGTGAGCCACCACGTCCGGCACTGTGGTATGTGGTGTTGATTGTTGGTGGGCGTGTCTCCACACCCAGCATTATATGTGGTTACTGGGGATCAAACTCAGGACCTTGTGCTTGTGAGGCAGGCGCCGGAACCACTGAGCTAACCCTCCGGCCCTCTGTGCACCCTTTGATTCTCATTCCTCTTTAAATATGCTAGCCTAATTAAATCACTTAAATAATTATTAGAATTGATTTTTATTTGCAGTTCTTTCAGTATATTGCTTAGCACATTTTTCTAAGTGATCACTGATGGGCAATCTTTGTTACTGAAAGCTCTAAAAGATTTGCCATTGCTGACCTAGAGTGGCCACTAATAATAGAGTTTTCAATAACAAACACCTTGCTGCAGCACACATGCCACAGGTTCGCCATCCCTGCTCTAGATATTAAAATACACTTATACTGTACTGGTATTGACACTTTACCATTTCAAATACAATGCAGAAACCTTACTTATACTTAAATACTTTTATCTTTTTACATGTTAAATATAGTTGTGTTTTACAGTACATATATTGAGTACCACATCATATAGTACTATAATTCTAAAATTCCCAGATATTAGGAAATAAAGAGAAATACTCAAAAACGGTAAAGAAAAAGACAGATTGCTCAAAACTTTAAGACTTGAAGGGCCGGAGGGTTGGCTCAGTGGTTCCGGCGCCTGCCTCGCAAGCGCAAGGTCCTGAGTTCGATCTCCGGTAACCACATATAATGCTGGGCGTGGAGACACGCCCACTAACAATCAACACCGCATACCACAGTGCCAGACGTGGTGGCTCACGCCTGTAATCCCAGCACTCGGGAGGCAGGGACAGGAGGATTGCTGAGTTCGCGGCGGCTTACCTGGGCGCCATAGTGAGCTCAGGGCCAGCCTGAACTACAAAGCGAGACCCTGTCTCAAAAAGCAAAAAAAAAAAAAAAAAAAAAAAAAAAAAAAAAAAAAAAAAAAAAAAAAAAAAAAAAAAAAAAAAAAAAAAAAAAGACTTGAAAAATAACATGCCAATGGATTCTTAGGATTTCCTTATTTTTCCTCATATATATTTTTCTGGACAGGGTGTTAGAACCACTAAGAGCCAAAAACAAAAAAATGGTCCTATAAAAGCCTTGCGTAGCTAAAGATCAAGGCAAGAGTTATCTAAGAGAATTTAAAAACCCTTTTTTCAGGAATGCTCATCTTACTTAAGCCAATTGCCAATACAAAAACTTGTTTCCTCCACAATTTTAGAAGACCCAAGCAGAAATCGGATTTTTAATCTCATCCCCTCTGGTCCAACAGAAGCATATGTTAGGGTTACTTATCCCTCACCTAGTGTTTTTATTACTTTTCTCATTGTTGAAACAAAATCCCCAACACCCACAAGTTAAAGGAGGAAAGGTTTATTTTAGCTCACAGTTTATAGGGTTTCAGCCCATAGTCAGCTGGCTCCAAGGCAGAGTGGCATGGCAGAGGGGTATGGCAGAAGAGAAACCGTCCCTGGCAAGGTAGGCAGGAGATAGTAAGCAGAAACAGTAGCAGCAAACCTCCCTTTTCCCCTTTATCCCATCCAGGCTATAAGGCCTTTGGGTGGTACCACCCACAATCAGAGTGGAGATTCTGATTACCCATAACCAAGAACAATGATAAACCAATTAGTGGAATAATCCAGTATCACACTCTAATCTTAGTATCATACCCATATCTGAGCCCCACCTATGAGCACATAAGGCTTTGGCCCATAACACCTGGTTATGTTGATAGGGCTGAGCATGGAGCTATTTTTCCATCTGTCATTTTACAAAATATAAGTCTAATTACCTAGCTAAAATATTGTGAGTGGGCAAAACAAAAGAGATTATATCTTATTTTATCTGAAAATGTTAATGGTGCCATGAAATGAGTATGAAATAGTTTATAAAGTTTGTTTTACTCTTTGTGAAAGCAACATCAATTGCCTATCTTTTATGCTTCACGGAGCAAAGTGTCTGAAAGTCATTCTAGATATAATAGCAGAAATTGATGGTGTAATCACATTACTTACCATATAAATATATGTTAAAAGAATCTTGATTAATAATTCATAGCTCTAGAGTTTCTTTTAAATAATAAAAATGTTAGTGAAAAGTCAGCATTGAAAGATGCGTCATTTGTGCAGGTTAAATAATTAACAGCACATTATGGACCCTCAGGTTTTAGTTTAGGGCTGTCTGTGGTCCATTTTCAATACACTACTATTACCTCATAAAACTTTCCCATGTGATTCTATTCAATAGAATAGCCTCAACTAACCATTGTATGAGTTCAAATCTCAAACTCAATTAGTAGACTATATCATTCCAGCTGATATATCCACTGTCATAGTAGAGATTTGGTTATCTGAGAGACTTCAAATTCAATAGGTTTAAAATTTACCCTCTGAGGTCTCAAAAATATCCCCTCTCTAGTATATCCTCTTTTAAATAACAACAACAAATATGCTCCATCTCTCTGGATCAACTTTTCCCACTCACTCAAATATAAAATAGATGATCAAATTAATTGGACTATTTTTCTAAATTATATTTTGAACCCATTTTTTTCTTCAGACTCACTGCCACTGCCTTAATTATTAATCTTTCCATGGCCCAAATCCTACCAACCAGTTTCCTTCCTTCTACTCAGTACCTCTTCATCTCCACAAAGCAGCATCGTTCTAACTCACAGAACAGCTATAAAAATTAACAAACAAATTAGATGTGTTACTTTCTTTCCTAAACTCACATAAGGGCACACTAGTTTTCAGGATAAAATCCAAATTGATTAATATGGCACAAAGACTCATGTCCAACACTGTATTTCATTATGCCTTATTTTAAACTTTATGATCTGGTGTCCTATTATCTCCTATATAGTTTTTCACAAGTGCCTCTGCACAGAACTCCCTTTGTAGTTTCCCCTTTGGAAGGGCTTTGATAATTTTATTTTCAAATGTCCAGTCCCCTTTTATGCATTTCCCCAGAACTGCTCATTTAATTTTATCACTTAACATGTATTTTTTTATTTACTTTTTTGTTTCTCACCTTCTTTTATTGGTATACGATGGCTATATGATTGGTAGCATGTAATTACATTCATTTTGGGGAATGGTAACTTGCCCAATCACTCTGTTATTATTTCTTCCTCTGTGCAAAACACTTTTAACTTGATGCAGCCATATTTGCTGGTTCTTGGTATTATGGTCTGTGCTTCTAGAGTTCTGCTGAGGAAGTCCTTGTCTATGTCTTCAATTTTTTCCCTATTTTATCTTCCAGAAGATTCAGCGTGTCTACTCTTATATATATGTTTTTGATCCATTTTCATTTGATTTGAGTTCAAGGTGAGAGATACGGTTCTAGATTCACTCTTCTGCAAATGGATACCTTTCTTACCACATTTGTTAAAGGCATATCTTTTCTCTTATGTACGTATGTTTTTAAATATCTTTTCAGTGATCAGATGCCTAAAGGTGCATGAGGTTCTTTGTTTTCTGTTTTATTTCATTATCTACATGTCAATTTTTGTGCCAGTATCATGCTGTTTCTATTATTATAGCTTTGAAGATTAACTTGAAATTCAGGATGGTCATGTCTTCTATTTCTGTTTTCTATTAAGGATTGCTTTGGCCATTCTGGTCTCTTCGAGTTCCATTCAAATTTCAAGATTTCTTTTTCTAGTTCTGTGATGAATATTATTGAAAGGAATTGCATTAAGTGTACTAATCCATTCTGGTAATATGGGCACTTAGACAATCTTAACTCTGCCTCTTCAGGAACAGAAAATGTCTACCTTCTGAAGTCCTCTTTGGCCACTTTCTTCAAATTTCAGAGTTATTTATTTATTTATTTATTTATTTATTTATAACTGAATTCTTACTGGTACATTTTATATAAACATCACGATCACACTCAATATTGAGAATTTGTACCAGTATACGATAAGACTTAATTCTCATATTTACCCATTCCCCTAGCCACCCTACAATACCTCACCCTCTATATACATATGCTTGCTTTCTTTTTTTAACACCGTTTTTTCTTTCCCGTCTCTACTTACCCCCACCCTTTTCTCTTTGAATATTTTCTATTTCACAATATCTATCATACATTCTACAACTCATTTACATCATCAGATTCTCAGAGTTGGTGACAGAGGATATCCCTTGCTTCTGATTTTAGAGCAAGCATTTTCAGTTTTTTTCCCATTAGTATGATATTGGCTGTGGATTTGCTTTCTAGTTTGAGGTAAGGTCCTTCTATAACTGTTTTTCTCAGGATTTTTTATCATGAGCTCATTAACATATTTTACAGTATTGTAAGACAATAACTTTATGATGGATTTAAACTTCATATTATTTATACAAATGCTTTATTTTTATATATTTATCGGTTGCTTAAGAATGTAGAGTTTAAGGGTTTTTTTGAGGGGTCACTATAAAATGCATTTTAAGAAGTAACATATTCATGTTTCAGATCACTTAAACGTACTTAATTATATTTGCAGAGTAATTAATGAACCTCAAATACCTACAAGTAATATTTATTTCTTTCAATTTCCAAATCTGAAAAATGAGGGATAGAGATTAGACATAAGGTTCCTCTCTGTTGGTTTATCCATCTTTATAATTACTTCAAGTTGTAATAAATCTCTTGAAACATTCTTTTGGTGCTATAATAGAATAATTGCATAAATTTCTGATGTTGAAGGAATGTCATTAGAATAGTTGACATATTTTAATTTCATATCAAATAATAGTCATTAATGGGCTAAATTAATGTAAAAGTATAAGTTACTAATGTTTAAATGACATTAAACTTGATAATAAAGTCTAGTAAAATTATGCATAATCATTAGTTGGTTTTTATATGTAATTGTTAACAACATAAACAGTATTGTTTATTGCTTCCAGATAAGAGCAAAATGTGCTAGATGACTAACATTCCACAAGACTTAGTAAAAACTTAGTGACAGAATATAACACTGCTATAAGTTTTAAAGAATAAGGTCAATTACTTATTGTAAGATACATCTAAATGAAATTGGTACTTGTATTTTAAAAATAAATCTGGAAATATTTCTAAAAAACTTGTTACTGGTGAAGGGTTATAGAGAAAAAAAACTGCAACAAGATCCAAAGATAATACATTATATAGGCTAATGCATACGTAGAATGCTTTCTTCTGTACATTCTCAAAGAACTTCACAGGAAAGTGTTGCTTTTTGAGTTTCCTAATACTTTTCTTAGAAGTGTACTGCAGAAAGATGAAATATGATGGTAATTTTCTATTACACACATATTTTTAATTCAAAGAATAACTGGCAATTTAATATCATAACATAACTAAAGATTCAATGATGTGAGAAAAAGCAGTTCTTTGGCACATCTCCATCCAAATACTAAGTTTACGTAGAGGTGAAAAGTGCCATACTATACCTTGATTTCTTCTATTTCGTCTGGTACTATCTTGTATGCTGATATAGTCCCACCTAACCTGAAATCAGGAGAAAAAAAAATTTCAAAACATGCAACAATGTACTTAAAAAACAGAAGACATACTATTCAGATCAGAAGGTCACCAATAACTCCTTAAGGCCCACCACAATAGCCATTGAGGAAAGTTTGTAAGTTTCTCATTTATTAGTTTAAAAGTACTAAAAATTACTTGTGAAAATTGAAATATTACATTAGCTTTGTACCTACAACTAAATTTCTCTTACTGATTTTCTTTCTTTTTCTTCTTTTTTACTCTTTTAAAGCAGTGCTTGGCAGGATTCAACAAAAAGAGAGAGGAATTTGAGGTTTACAAACAATCCGTAACATATGTTCTTATCATAATGATGTCTTTTCTAAAATTGATTTTATTGGTACATTTTTATATACCTATCATGATCACACTTAACATTGAGAATTTGTACCAGTATATGGCATGACTTAATTTTCACTTTTTCCCATTTCCCTACCCATCCTACATTCCCCCTCGCCTATATACATAAGCTTTGTTTCCTTTTTTACTATAACATTTTTTCATTCCCTTCATTATTTACCCCTACCCCCTTTTCCCTTTGAGTATTTTTTATATCATGATATCTATCATACGAACTCATTTACATCTTTGGTTTCTAGCAAGTGAGCAAGAGCTGTATAATACAGGCATGTCATGTATGTTATTTGATTTTCTTCTGGAACTGTCTACTAAGAAATGGGAAAATTGATACATACTGACATTCAGGAATTTTTAAGTTATTGAAAGAACTAGTACATAGTTTAGTTAATACTTAAGAATAAAGTACACATCAAAATTTGAGTATTTAATATGAAAAGTGAATAACTTGAAAACATTACATGTTAAAATAACATTACGGATATACTGGATTATAAAAGCATATTATTAAAGTTTATACCCTTATGTGCTTCTTTTTACTTTTTAAATGTGTTTACTAAAGATAGGACATTGTCATGCTTATCATATCACTATCAAGTACTCTAGGCTCCAAGCTCTAAAACTCCTGAAAATACCAACCTGAATTAATAAAAAAGACACCCTGGTTTAAACTTTAGCTACTCCTAAGGATCTTCTCAAAAAAGTTAAAGACCTAATGTTACAATGGCACATGCATACTCATTCCTATAGCAGCATAATTCATAATACCTATTGGAAGAAGTCTATGTATCCATAAACAGATGAATGGATAAAGCAAACATCAGATTTATATACAATGGAGTATCAGTCTGCCATAAATGATTAACTTTTGTCATTTGTAGAAAAACAAATGCTGTTGATTTTTTGATAGTAGCCATTCTTTGTGGAGTGAGATGGAATCTATTGTTTTTATCTGCATCTCTTGAAGGGCCAGTGATATTGAACATTTCTTCATATGCTTCTGAGCAGCTTTTACTTCTTCTTAAAAGTGTCCATTTCAATGCCCATTTTTGGATTGGGTCTTTAAATTTGGAGGAGCTGAATTTTTTAAAGCTCTTTATGTATTCTAGATAGTAGTCCTCTGTCTGAGCAAAGCTGGTAAAGATTCTTTCCCATATTGTTGGTTGTCTTTTCTCTCTGCTGGTGGTTTCTCTTGCTGTGCAGAAGCTTTTTAGTAAGATGAGATCCCAGTTGTTGATTACTTCTGCTAGTTCTCATGTTTGTTTATGAAGTCTTTCCCTAAGCCAATGTCTCCAAGAGTTTTACCTAACCTGTTTTGCAGCAGGTTTAGTGTTTCTGATTTAATATTTAGGTCTCTAATCCATTTTGATTTTAGTTTAGTACATGGTGATAGAGATAGATTGATTTAGCTTTAGTCTTTGGCAGGTTGAAATCCAGTTTTTCTTAAAACAGGTTTTTAGTATTGCTGCTGTTGTTGAGTTTTAAGAATTTTTAGTCTGAATTTTAAAACTTTGTTAGATATGCAATTTCACCAAGTATTTTTTTCCTTTTATAAGCTATCATTTCACTTTTTGATAATGTTCAAAATAGAAACATCAAGATTAAATATTACTAATGTCCTATACAAGAATATGTCCTATATAAGAATCCATTACCAAATGCAAGGAGATAAACATTTGCCTTGTTTTCTTTTTTTTTTTTTTTTGCTTTTGGAGACAGGGTCTCGCTTTGTAGTTCAGGCTAGCCCTGAGCTCACTGGCCCAGGCAAGCCGCCGCGAACTCAGCAATCCTCTTGTCTCTGCCTCCCGAGTGCTGGGATGACAGGCATGAGCCACCACGTCCGGCATTGTGGTATGCGGTGTTGATTGTTGGTGGGCGTGTCTCCATGCCCAGCATTATATGTGGTTACCGGGGATCGAACTCAGGACCTTGTGCTTGCGAGGCAGGCGCCGGAACCACTAAGCTAACCCTCCGGCTCCCTTGCCTTGTTTTCTTTAAGGAGTCTTATGGTCATAAACATAACACTTAAGTCATTGATTCATATTGAGTTGACTTTTTTACATGATGTAGCTTTAACTAATTTCTTTTATATGTAGAGATCCTCTGCCCTAGGACCATTTTTTTTTTTTTTTGAGACAGGGTCTTGCTTTGTAGTTCAGGCTGGCCCTGAGCTCACTATGTAGCCCAGGCAAGCCTCAAACTCAGCAATCCTCCTGTCTCTGCCTCC